>PVKS010000976.1:0-51265 GCA_004027875.1 Aplodontia rufa
CATGGAATATTACACAGCAATTAGAAACAATGACATTGCAACCTTCGAGGGTAAATGGATGGTTATGGAAGAGATCATGATGAGTAAAATCAGCTTAACCCAGAGATCTAAGGGTCGATTGTCTCCACTCATCTGTGGAGGTGGGGACTAGACCCTGGACAATGAGAAAGTTGGTCTAGAAACATGAGTTAAATTCAGAGAAGATGTAATGCTTTACAATTTAATACTATTTTTAAAGTTATAAGGGGAAGGGGAAGGGAGGGATAAGGGAGGGTAATTGGGGGGCACTCCTGGGGACAGTTGCAATGTCCAGAATATATACACATCTTATACACATTTTATATTGTTTTATTAAAATCTTGTAAAGTTGCTCAAAAATAAAAAAATTTAAAAAAAAAGAGTTTGGGCATTGTGGGAGGCTAAAGCTGATACCTGTATGTCTGTATCAATCACTGCAATTTGTGGGGAAGGAATAGCTAAAGAATTGAACTACCAGGAGGTACAGTAGTGTCTTGCGTGATTTACCTTTACACTATCTCGATTACTAGGTATGTGTGGTAAAAGAGACAGATTCTGTCTGGGAGATACAATCATCCCAACGTACCAGTCATCCACTGGTAAGGTAAGTAAGGCCATCCATAGGGCCCACATATCCACAATGTACCACATGGCTGGGGAAAAGCTCTGAGAGTAACATGGAGGTGATAAGGTTAGGGCATCTGTTGAATAGACTGCGTTTTCACACACAGGGTCAGGGATAAAGCCCACTGTCTTATAATCATGATCGTACTGGGTGACACAAAGGAAAGTTATCTTTCAAGCTTTAACTTCAATTGCTACCTCCCATGAAATCCATTCCATATATAAATATACCTTGGTACTTGAGAGATATTTTATGTTTTTCTAAACAGAGTAGAAACCTTTTGTTTAGTGTAATAATAATGGTCATTGTGGCATGTGAATACTTTCTTTCTGTTTTGTGTCAACCAAGTCCATTGTTTCCTTTGCAGGTTGACCTACTCAGGGAAGTCCTCATACTGCAGACACAGGTAGTTTAGAAAAGATCCAACAGTAAGTCTAGTTGGCATACTGTGTAACTTCTGTTGCCTAGACCAGGAATAAGTTACTTGTTGCTAACCTATGGAGAATATGACAAATTTAAGTTTTGGCACCAACAATGGCAAATCAGTTCCATGAGGCACTATAGGTTACTCAATGATCTTGTAAAGCAGCATGTATAGTAGGCTTGTCTGTGCAAACACACCATACCAATCTTTCTGTTTGAATTTTAGGGGTATAGATAGAATAAAAAACATTTGGAATAATACAATTGCCATAAACTAACACAAAATATTCCTTGGGTGATAACACCCGAGTAACATTACCTGTACAGCACAGTAGGCTTTACTTGTAAATTTAGACACCTCACCAAGGGGTCATTAAGGCAAACCACTGAGTGGCTTACTTGTACAGTACATGGCCAATTAATGCTCTTTGTCTCTGATGTGATGTCTTAAGGAGCCAGCAATTGTAAGTTGTTACTTGTGCCCCAGGCTGGTTTTAGAATATGTTCAAGATATATCAGTTTAAGATATGTCCTTTAACTGTAACCTTAATGCTTGTAGCCACGAGCAAGATAACATATAACTGCAAGCCACTGATATCTGGGTTTCTCATTTAGTGTTCGTAGTGAGTGCATTGTGTAGATGAGCAACCTACCTCTGCATAGAGTTACTCTCAGTCCTTAAGGCTTGTTTCAGCAGGCCATTAATTCTTTCAATTAATCCAGCTCATGTTGGATTAAATGGCATTTGCAAAATCCATACGTTCTGGTGTTGGGTCCATTGTTGATTTTCATGGCCTATGACATGAGTTCTTTGGTTAGACTCAATTACCTGTGATATTCCATACTTGGCACTCAGATGAATCAGTTCTTTCATAGTTGGCTCTTTTCTGGGGAAGATTTCCATATAAGTCAATGCATCTTGGGCCCCTGATAATGGTAGAAGATCATTGTAGTCTACCTGCCGTTACTGAAGAGGGATGTCAGCTCATTTGATATGCCACTAAGTGACCCACAGTTGCTGTGGGTAGTGCTGGAAGCAGGCAAGACAGTTCTGGCATGCAGTAACAATATCAGACATTTTTATGTTCAATCTCCAGTGCGTCATAGCTACCCACAGAGTCTTTTGACCAACATTGTTTAATCTATGCTGTATCCAAATGGCAATTTCTTCTGCCAAGGCTTCTTCCAACCATCTTACCTTTGCTAGTTGGTCAGCCTCATCATTTCCTGAAAATTGGAGAGAGCGACAGAAAGTCACATGATGACAACTTTGATTTGGATACAACTTGGTGTACCTCACAGCTATTTTCCCCACAGAGACCTGTCAATAATCATCCATTATTATTGTGGCCATTGAGGCATCAACAATATAAGTCCTCTGAATATGGCCCAGCTCTCTGTGGAGATAGTTAATGGCCTACTTTTGTGAGCAATAACCATCCATACTGCTTGAAATTCATCACACTGGCTGCTGTGTCCTTGTCCTTCATTGATCCACAGAGTCTCAGTCATTTGATGATAGGCTACAGCTCTCTACTCTGGGGGGTTTACTTTTGCTCACCCACCAGTGTGCCAGGTTGAGCCTGGTGTTGGAGGTTGGCCTTCTTGTACAGGTGAAAGTAGTAAAGGCGTATCTTCTGACATCTTATACTTTTCTGCTACATATGTGACCAGTCCCGGGAACTCTTGAAGCTCTTAGCTGAGAGGAGACATATTGTCTATTCCTCTCTGTCACAGATATTTACCATCTCATGTCATTTTCATCTGAGCTTCCTCTGATTGTGGGGTCTTGGCCAGTTGTTGTGGATATCAACTCAAGGGAGAGATGATTACAACCTGGACTGATTCTTCTCTGGTGAAGGGCTCATTGGCAAGAGGGTCAGCATAAGTAGCACATAATTGTTTTTCCAACAAATGATAACATTCTTCTGCCCACTTCCATAATTGTGAACAAAATCCAATGAGGGTTTAATGACCCTTAATCTGCTGCCATAAATCTCATCCAAAGCCATTTGGAGTGACATGGACAGTAAGCTCAGTGTGTTTTAATGTGTCTAGGATCTCAAGGGCTTGCACCTGTTTGACTATTTGTTTGGATAGATTAAATGCCTCAGAAAGCTGGCCAGTTCTATCTAATACTGTACCCCTCATGCGCATTTATGTAGGGTTCCTAATAATTGAACCAGATGAGGGATGAAAGACCTCCCATAATCTAATAGCCCTGACAAATTCTTGTATTTGCTTTACTGTGTTGGGAAGTGGAAATGAACTTTGTCACAGTCTGAGGTGTAACTTTTGTCTTACCTAGCCAAAAGACAAACAAGAATTTTACCAATATGCCAGGGCTTTGCACTTTGTTAGTTTCACAGTCCATGACTCTTTCCAAAAGAGTCAAAAACAGGGGTGCTGTCTCAGTGAGTGCTTAGAAAGATTCAGGACTGGGAAGAATGTCATCAACATACTTTTAATCTGTGGAGGTGGGGACCAGGTTTCTAAATCTTGTTCTATCATACCATGACATGATGGGGCTGTGGAGATTTCCCTGATAAGACTCCACAAGCATCCCTTATTGGCCTTTTCATGTGAGGGCAAATAGGGTGTTGACTCTCGGAGCTGTATTGATGATAAAACATGCATTAGCAAGAGCTAATACACAATGATATGTTCCCAGTTGGATGCTGAGTTCAAGAATGGTGACTATGTTTAGAACACTGCAATATGCTGTCATATGCCAAGATCCATCTGGACATGCAGGAAATTTAAAAGAATCATGGGTTGGGTGATTTATATTTATGTTAGCCAATTTATGTATGGTCTGTTAATTCTTGATGGCCACCAGGTAGCTAATCTTGTTTGGTGGCAAGAATTCGGCAGGGCACAGGCAAAACAGTAGTGGGGTGTTTAGCATGCCCTCCTTAATTTTGGTTTTACAACAGACACATGCTTAATTTCCTAGCAATGCAGACAGAACTCCCCTATAATAGTTTGTAGGCATTTTCTCCACAAGATATCGAAAACTATTATATATTCAGGGATGAGAGATATGAACACTGGCATCCAAGCAGCAGAGTCAGTGTTATGGCTAAGACTCTCACTGATTTTCTCCCATATTTGTCAATAGCAGTTAATCTGCCTGAGAATTTGTTAGGATTACCATTTATCAATGTATATTCATCTCCCATGTCCACAAGTGCTATTTACACTATCAATATTTTTTGAAGACTAATGTATTGCCAATATTGTATACAACTTCTGTTTCAGAGAAATGACTCAGACTTCTGAACCATGACCTCCTCCCTCCCCTTTCAAGAACTCAAAGACTTCTCAGGGGAAGCTTTTGGCTCTGCTTCCATTACTTCACCTACTAGGGAGAAGCTTGTTTTATCTCCATTTGGAGTAGGAGTCCATTCTACCTTTTTACTATCTCCCTTTTCCTTTGTTTATTGAGGGATTATAGCTGGAACCTTTTGTTCTTGGGCAACTGCTGTCATAAATGTTCTGGGGTGGCGTTAGATTGTTTATTCATTTTCATTTCATCTCCTCCTGCTGTTGTCAACCTATATCTGTTTATGTAGGACTTGAAGAGCTCCTTCCAGTTTTGGCTGGGTTTTATAGACTCCCTTTTTCTACTGCTATCTTTCTGCCTTCCATAGATCTGCTACCAATCATGCTGCTTGCTGAAGAAGCTGCCCTGCTAATGGGGTTGATATTGATACCAGTGTACCATAAATGGATAAAGGGTTGTGTGTAATATGGCATCCCTCAGCTCAGTAAAAGTCATACAGTCTGGCCCTTGGAAAGCCTGGACATAAACAGCATGTTTCATTCTCAGTTTCTGCAAATAGCACTGTAGTTCTTCCAGAGAGATTCAGATATCTCCAGGCAAAGGAATATCTCCTGAATTTGTCCATATATTGTGAATGGCAAGAAGTAGCCAAATTAGCAGTGATCCCACACTTTCATCAGCAGCACTGGCATAAAGCCACTGAGAAAAAGCAGGCTTAGCTGTCACTGAAGGTAGTTTAGACTCTTCTATACCATTCAACAGTATCTCATCTGCTGTAGTGTCCCATAAGCAGAGTAGCCATGTTGGTATAATTCCTTTTGTTTTATGCCTGAACTTGGATCTCAGTTCCACCAGAATATATGGTCTCATGGTGGTATGTAAATTACTCTTTGGAGTGGGGCTCCAACCCCTCAGGCCACTCCTGCTGGGTCTTTAATTTTTGGACCATTACCAGTCTTGTTTCCATTATATCTTCATTCTCTACCTCAAATTCTGTGTCACTGGAACTAGTTGACTCTCTGAATGGATTTCATGTTTGAAGGTCCCAGTTTTCATCAGTCACTAATGTCTGAATATGGACTCTGAGCCCATGACATCCCCTCAGTGTAGCATAATGGCACACCATGGCTTACAGATGCTTATCTGCAATTTCTAAGCACTGCGACAGCACATCATAGCTATCAACCTGTTTGAAACAAACCTCTCTCTTTAGTTTTAACTCCTCCTGTATTCTGTGGAGCTGAGGCTGAGTGGTTATCTCCTAGTCTGTGGTTAACTTTAATGCATTCTGCATGGGTGTGCCATTGCTGCCACAGCATTCTTTGTTTCCTTTGGTTTTCCCTTGATTATTTTGTAAGCTGTTTCCAGTACCCTCAGCAATTCCTCTGGTGTTTTCAGGGCATCACCACACTCATGCAGTGGTTTCCTCTCCCCCAGTAGGGAAGCCAACTCAAACCACATTGAGGCTTGTGGCCAGCATGCGATTTCCATTGTGGACCCAATGTCTTTTCCCAACTCTGGAGTCAACTCAACATATTCCTCTTTGGGATCCTGTGACTACACCAAATTTTCAGCACCAGGATTTCAAACGCCCCCAACAAACTGTTTAATAATCTAAAAGAAAGAACATGAAGTGCTCAACAGTGAGGGTTTGGACATTTTATTGCACATACAATCTGCAGGGGCTGAGGAGCTATGGAAGTCCACACCATATCTACAAGCATGAGAAATACATAGAATAGGCTGCATGCCCATGGCACAGATGCATTTCTTCAGATGTTTTATGAGTATATTCTTTTACTTTACAATCAAGTTCACTCTGCTTTTATTCTCACCTAAAGACTGGAGATAAGGCCAGCTTCCCCTTTAATTTCCTTTGCTATCACATATTTTGAGTCCTTACCTTACTGCAAGCTTTCCTAAGCATTGGTTAGTGCTTAACCCAGCACAAATGTACAAAAGTCTTCCTTACACCATAACATTAGAGAATCACAGTTCCTCAATCAATTCTCATACTGGAGCAAGGAAGGACTCTGATATAGTAGCCAAAAGTTTTACTGTTAATTTTTCCCTTATCATTCTCCAAAGGGTCCTATGGCATTATACCAAGGAAATTGTGCACTGGGGAGATGATCAGATCTTTTCAGAACTTCCAGAAATTGTGTCTGAATTGCCATTAATTTGGGGATATTCAAAATGTCATTGTGGCTCTCCAGTCAAAGAATGGGCTTATGATGGTCAGGTGATCAATGGAGTTTTGGCCAGCCTATGACTCTTGGTGGGTCAAACGGGTCATTGAAGTAATCCTGTGATTATTTCCCCACTCCCAGAGTGCATGATTAAGATATAGTTAGCCACAGAATCCCCACGTTTGTTCCCTAATCTGTGGAATGAGGACTGTTTTGGTGTGAAAGAACAAATGCAAACCATTAGAGTTGCCTCTATCTGGGAAGAGAGTAAATTAAAAAAACATACTGCATACCTGGAGTGATTGCAGAGGTTAGTTCCACCATCAAGGACTTGAGGTATGCAGTGGTGTTGGTTCCCATCACATTTCCATTTAATTCCACTATTTGGCCCATGCATAAGACAGACGGATTTTTGTAGAATGACAATTGATTTTCATAAGCTTAATCAGGTGTTTACTCCAATTGCAGCTGTCATATCAGACATGGTTTCCTTGCTTGAGCAAATTAACACATCTATTGGCCTGTTATGCAGCTATTTATCTGCAAAATGCATTTTTCTCCAGAGCTATTCATAAGGCCCACCATAAACAATTTGCTTTCAGCTGGCAAAGATGGTAATATACCTTTGATGTCCTTCCTAAGGGGTATATCAACTCTCCAATCCTGTGTCATAATTTTTATTTCACAGAGATCTTGATCATTTTTCTCTTCTGAAAGGTAACACATTGGTGTATTACATTGATAACATTATGCTTATTGAACCAACTGAGAAAGAGACAGCAACTACTCTGGACTTGCTAGTGAAACATTTTCACATCAAGGGATGTGAAATAAGTTCCATTAAGATTAAAGTGTCTTCTAACTGAGTAATATATCTGGGATCCCAGTGGTATGTGGCCTGCTGAAATATACCTTGTAAGGTAAAGGATAGGCTGTTGCATTTGGCCCTTCATGCAAATAAGAAAGATGTACAGTGTCTAGTAGACCTGTTTGGATTTTGGAAACAGCGCATTCCTCACTTGGCTGTGTAATTTCAGCCTATCAACTGATGACTTGAACAGCTGCTAGTTTTAAGTGTGGCCCACAATAGGAGAAGGCTCTGTGACAGGTCCAGGCTGCTATGCCGACTGCTCTTCCACATGAGTAATAGGAACCAGTAGATCTAGTAGTACATGAAGTGTCAGTGGCAGATAAGGATACTTTCTGAAGCCTTTGCCAGGACCCCACAGGTGAATCACAGAGGAAGCACTTGGAATTCTAGAGCAAAGCCCTGCCATCCTTTGTAGACAAATACTCTCCCTTTGTGAAACAGTTCTTTACCTTGTAGCAGGCCTTAGTGGAAACTGAATAATTGAGCATGGGACACCAAATTATTATGTATCCTGAGTTGCCTATCGTGAACTGGGTGCAATTTGACCCACTGAGACATAAAGTTGGACATGCACAGCAGCACTCTATCATCAAAAGAAGTGGTACATACATAATCAGGCCCAAGCCAGTCCTGAAGGCATGGATAAATTGCTTGGTGGCCCAAATGCCCATAGTTCCTACTATTACACTGCCTTTTTTCCTTCCAGAATGAACCTATGTACTCATGGGGTATACCTGATGATCAGTTGACAGGAGAACAGAAGACTAGGACCTGGTTTATAGATGGTTCTGTACAATATATTGGTACCACCTAAAAATGGATGGCTTCAGCACTGCAGTTCCTTTCTGGTACATCCCTGAAGGATGATGATGAAGGGAATTCTTTACAGTGGGTAGTACTTCAGGTAGCATATTTTGCTTGGAAGATAAATGGTTAGATGTGGTGCTAAATATTGATTGATGGGGTGTAACCAATAGTTTGGCTGGATGATTAAGGACCTGGAAATAACATGATTGGATAAATGATGACAAAGACATTTGGGTAAGAGGTGTGTGAATAAATCTCTCAAAATTGGCAAAGGATGTAAAGATATTTGGGTACCATATAAATGCTTACCAAAAGATGACTTCAGTTGAGGAGGACTTTAATAATCAAGAAAATAGGATGACCCAGTCTTTAATAGCAGTCAATCTGTTTGCTCAGCTACCTATTTCATTGCCCAGTGAGATCATGAAAAAAGTCTCCATGGTAGTAGGGATGGAGGTTATGCAACATGTCATTCTATTTACCAAGACTTACCTGACTTCAGCCACTGATGAGTGCTCAATCTGCCAGCAGCAGAGATTGACACCAAGTCCCTAATATGGCATAATCCCTCAGAGTGATGAGTTAGTGACCTAGTGGATGGTTGATTATATTCAACCACTTCCATCATGGAAAGGGCAGCAATTAAGGCTTACTGGACTAGACACATTCTGAGTATGGATTTGCCTTCCCTGCACATAATGCTTCAGTCAAAACCACCATCCATGGACTTACAGAATGCCTTACCCACCCATCATGGTTTTCCACACAGCATTACTTCTGACCAAGGAATTTACTTTACAAAGAAAGTGGAATGGGCTTATACCCATGGGCTTCACTTGTCTTACCATGTTCTTCTCAATCCTGAAGCAGGATTCAGGGTTGATAGAATGGTGGCATGGGCTTTTAAAGATTCAATTACAGGGCTGATATCTTGCAGTACTGGGACAAAACTATCCAGAAAGGTGTATATACTCTGAATCAGCATCTCCTCTATGGTACTGTTTCTCCTGTAGCTAGGATTCGGTATAGGAATAAAGGGTGGAAAGGGAATTAAACCACTCACAAGTATCTCAGGTGATCCACAAGCAAAACTTTTGCTTTCTGTCTCTACAACCTTATGCTTGCTGGCCTAAAAGTCTTAGTTCCAGAGGGAGATGGCTTCTACCAGGATATATAGCAATGATTTCATTGAAATGAATTTAGGATTTTCTCCTGGCTACTTCAGGTTCTTTATGACTCTAAGTCAATATGTAAAGAGAATTATGGTATTGTTGGGGGTGATTGATACAGATTACTAGGGGAAGTTAGACTATTACTCCACAAGGTAAGGAGGAGTATACCTGAAGTACAGAAGATTATACTGGACCTATCTTAGTATTATGGTGTTTTATTAAGGCTAATGGGAAACTACAAACCAATCCAAACAAGATAACACATACCTCAGACTTTTCAGGAATGAAGGTGTGTGTCACACCTCCAGGTAAAGAACCATGATGTCCTGAGGTATTTGATGAAAGTAGAGGGAATACAGAATAGGTAGTAGTAGAAGAAGGTAGTTATAAATACCAACTATGGCCACATGACTGATTAAAGAAGCAAGAATTCTAATTTTCATGAGTATTTCTTCCCTACACACACACACACACACACACACACACACACACACACACATGTACTAAGCAGGTATTTGTTCACTATCCTCATTTATTCTTTTGTCATGTATCATAATATTGATTTACAATGTCATAATTAAAGTGATGGTAAATCTACATTATAGTATTAAATGGTGGTAGAAGACTAATAAGCATCACTCAAAAAACTTTGCTTCCTTTTATGGGAAAGAAAATAATGTATTTTTAGTTGTATAAAGGATAGTTATATCATGTTAGGAGGAAATATGACCTTGTTATTGTCTTTATTTGGAGATTAAGTAGAATTTAAAGAGCAGTGTTTGGATATTAGGTTGACAAGGGATGGATTTGTGATAGTTAACTGGATTGTTAACTTGTTTAAATTAAGAGACTTCTGAGTGACAATGAAGGTATTTCTAGGGAAGATTGACATGTAGGATGGCCAATGGGTTGGGTATATTCACCTTGAATGTGGGTGGCACAGCTCGGTAGGCTGGGAGCCTGGATGGAAGGAGTGTGGAAGGAGGAAGCCAATATGGATGAGGGTACCATTTTTCTTGGGTGGATATTTAGATTGCTGCTGTGATCACCTGAGGACATTGGACTTTATTTAGCCCCTTCACTCTTTCAAAGTGAACTCTAACCAGTGATTCTCTGGGGACTTTCTATGCCTTCTGTCCAGGACTGGGGCTGCATACTTGGTCCCTCTTTTTCTGAAGCTATAGATTCTTGGGCCAAGCAGTTTTGGGTTCCTCTGGCTCTTCATTCTGCAAGCAGTCATTGTGGGACAATCTCACTTCCAATCCTATAAGCAAAACTCATAAACACTCTTTTGTAATCGTACACATATCTGTTTTGTTCCTGTAGAGAACACTGAGTAATACACTATCAAAATCTATTCCCAAATAATTTATTTTTTCAATGACAACTAAAAATTCTATGTATTTATGGTAAATGGCATGATGTTTGAAAATTTTATATTTCAGTTAAGTGGTAAATCAAGCTAATTAATATATGTATTACCTAAGATGTTTAGTTTTGAATTCACTATACACTGTTTGGCCTCTGATAGAAATCATTCAAATCTCCAATTTAATACATTTATGTTCATGGGATTAAAAACTTATTTCTTTATCAGGGGAAAGAGGAGAGTAAATTCTGTAACAAGGAAAATCTATGTGTATAACAAGAAAGCCAGAAGAAAATCTAGAAAGTCAGGGATGAAAGCAAACTCAACAGATTGGAACTTTCCTTGTGAAGCAAATTGTCATCTTTGACTATGATTCAATCCGAATGGGCAAAATTCTCACAATTAAATATAATTGGTTAATATTTAATTTGAAGCAAATTGAAGAAAAGAATTTAGAAATGAGGGAAGATGATACTAAGCTAATTTAATTCCATAGCTTCCTAGAAGAAACAAAATATTTAAACTATTATTTAATTTAGTATAAGAACTAAATATTAGTTAAAAAAAACAAACAAAAAACCCTGAAAGATCAATAGAGCAGAAGGAAGAGAACAGGAAGAGGGAGGAGTGAGGGGAAGGGAAAATATTGGGAATTGAATTAGAACAAGTTATACTCCAAGCTCCTATAATTATGTCATTATGTATTTTGTTATCATGTATAACTAAAAAGAATCAACAAAAATAAAAAAAACTAATGATGGCAGCTTCAAAATATAAGAATATTGGGGCTGGAACGGTGGCTCAGCAGTTGTGGCACTTGCCTTGGAAGCTTCCAGCACCACGTATGCAACTAACTATTGGAGAAACGATGGCCAGATAAAAAACTAAATAAAATTGATTCTCTCCTTCTCTCTCTCCCTATCCTTATTTCTTTCTTTAAAAAAGTGAATGTATGAACTAAGGGTCGAATGTCTCCACTCATTTGTGGAGATTGGAACTAGACTTTGGCCATTCAGAAAGGTGGTTTATTATCATGTGTTAAATCCAGATAAGATGTAATGTTATACAACCTAATACTTTTTTAGAGATATTGTGGGTAAGGGAAGGGAGAGATACGGGTGGGAAATTGGAGGGGGACACTCCTGGGGGTAAATCTAGTATCCAGAAACTATACACATTTTATATTATTTTGTTAAAAATTTATATGGTTGTTCAAAAATAAAAATTAAAAAAATGAATGTATTGTATACATATACCCAAAATTTAAATAATATTAAAAAATTTAATGCATATTTTTTGATGTTTCATATTTATTATTCCCAATGATTACATTCCCCCCGAAACTTATGTATATGTTCTAATCCACATAAAAATGAGTAAATAAGTTTTACTTATAATATATAATTTTCCCAAGGATTATGCTATTTTTTACTTGTGTGACAATCCACATAATGTTAATGAAGAAAATGAGAACAAAGTCATGTTTTTGTGGCATTTCATATTTCACTAAAGTTTTCTAGAATAATTATATCTGTGAAATATAAATTTACTAATGCACTCATTACTATTTGAGATTTTAAATTAATGCTTTGGGGTATAGCAGGTTAAGATAATGTGTTAGTATTTTGGGGACAGCAGCTGGATATTGAACAATGGGCACTTCAAATCAAGCAATTTCAATATTGTTTTCACTTATTTTACTTTTAAATTTTATCTTTCAATATCTCATGTTTACTAATATAAGAATATAGATGATGATGAAAGTATTTCTTGTATTTTAAAGTAACCACTATTTCAAACAGGCCTTAAAGTAAGCATAAATTACAGATATAATGGTTAAAATCTCACTGATAATGGCAGATAAAATTGTATCCATTTCTAGTGGTGTTCTAAGAGAAATTATGCCTCTATAGATGTATTATTTTGGTTGGAGTTCTTCCCTTAGGGCTACTTTGATTTAAATGATCCATCCTCATTTGTTCCACTTACATGAAAGAAAAAAATCAAAATAGAGATAGTCTTTCATGTACTTTTATTTTGTGCTGACTCAATTTTCTTATACCTAATTAAAGCATCTAAATTGGCTCTAGTAAAATTCACTTTGAATCATTTCTTGGAAAAAGTATGAAGTCTGTTCATTGTTTAAGATCTCTATCTATTTTACTTCTTTTTTTTTTCCTTTATGGTCATTAGTGAGCATCCAGCTGTCATTCAAAACCAGTATCTGTTAATGAGGAGACTGGATACAGACAAAATCTTATGTGTGATATTTTAGGTCTGACCATAGACAGTTATCAGGCATTGCCTGGCAGGCTTGATGTACGCCACCTATTTTTCCCACACCAGACCCAGTGTTCAGCCAGCGTTGTGGAGGTTTCTGGAGGGAGTAGCATTCAAGGACTCAGGACCTTCAGGGTTGGTTATGCTCACATGCATATCTATATTCCTCATCCAGGTACATCCTTTTGAAAGCCTAACTGGGAGCCTTTAATTATGCACTTATTCTACTTTAACTCAGTCATTACTAGGCTCACCCCCATCAACCCACCTCTTCTAGTTACACCCAATCTACTTTCAGTTACCAGTTAATCCATATCAGGGGATTAACATACTGATTAGGTTAAGGTTTTCATAATCCAATCATTTCACCTCTCAACTTTCTTGCATTATTCGCACATGAGCTTTTGGGGGACACTAATATCACAACCATAATAGTTCCCATGAGTGAAAAAAATGCTTGATTGGTATTTTAATTTTAACTCATTGCCTTGACCATTGACAACACCATTGCCTTTGACCACTCCAATACCCAATTGCTTGATAGTTAAATACTTATCAAATTGCAGGCATTCCTTCAGTTATCATAGAGCTTACTTTCTCATTGCCAAAGATCTTTTATCTCTGAGATCTGGTAATTGTTAATTTTACAGTTCTCAACCACACTTACATTTCCTGATAGTCTTTTCAAAAAGAAAGCTGGTATTGTGAAACCTAAAGGATAATCAGAGAGCAGGGAAGTTCAGGCATTCTAATAAATGGTATAAGGTTTAGGAACATATAATTTAGAGAGTTGGAATTTGCCCCACCTTCCTGCACTTGAGTGAATACTTATTATACCTGCTAGTGTGGCCACCCCCAGTTCCTTTCCAGTTACTTTTAGCATTTGCTATGGTTTGGATGTGAGGTTTATCCCCAAAGCTCTTGTGTGAATTCAGAAACGTTCATAAGTGAAATGATTAGATAACGAGGACTGTGACATAACCAGTGGATTAATCCATGTGGTGGATTAATAATGTTAAAGGACTACTTAAGCAAGTGAGGCATGGCCAAAGAGGTCGTGGATCACTAGGGGCAGGCCCTTGGGGATTATATCTTGTTCCATGGCTCCACCTTCTCTCTTTCTGCTTCCTGGCTGCTATAACCTGAGGAATTCGTCCAGCATGCCCTTCTGTCATGATGTTTGGCCTCATTCTGGACCTAGAGCAATGGATTTGGGCATCCCTGAACTGAACTTCTGAAACTATAAGACAAAATAAACTTTTCCTCTTTATAGCTGTTCTTGTCAGGCAGTTGAGTGAGGAAAAGCAAACATAGCAATGCATCCTGATATCTGTACATCTGGACACCATTACCATACACGTACTTCTTTCTGTTTTACAAAGATAACCTGCATTTGTAAATAATCCAAAATAAATTCAAAATCCTTTAATGGCCCATGGGAATCTACACATTTGTCATTGTCACTGATACATTTCTCTGATCCTCTGTCCTATACATTTTTTCTGGTCCAGCCTGTGGCTGCATGAAGATATCAGACATTTCAGGTGTTTGCACTTGTTTTTCCCCTTTACTCAATTAGAGAAAAGAAAATATCATTTTCTCCAATTGGGTAAAGGTGAGGGAAGAATGCTCAAATGTTGACCAATATTCTGAACTAAAACTCCCCAACATAACACACTTCATCTATGATCCCTTTTGAATCCTTTATACCTGAAATAGTATATAACACACAGAATGTATTCAACAATTAGTTGTTGAATAAATGAAATGAAGAAATAAAACTTACAAATTAGGGAATCCAGAATACTTTCTGAGATCATAAAAGTTATTACATATTATTGTTGAAGTTCCTTTCCCACTTCAATGTAGGCAAGTGATCTATGTTGTAAGTTCTTTTAATAGCGGTTAAGATTAAAGCAGCACATTCCTAGGGCTAGGCATGTATCTCAGTGTTATACCACTTGCCTAGTATTTGCAAGGCTTTGAATTCAGTCACAAATAAGACCCCCTCACAAAACACACACACACACACACACTCACACACACACATACACACACACGAAGGAAAGAAAGAAAGAAAGAAAGATTAATTAGTTCAGCAGCTGTTGGAAATAACTTGTAGCCCAGGATTTCCATGTATAGCCAAAGAACCATTCTGAGATCTGAGACCTGGAAGCAAATTTTTTTCTACTTAAAGTTAAAGCTGAAAATCAAAGTCCTCTTTCACTTTGTTAACGCAGTTCAGAAGAGATGTGGCAGGGATCAAAAAGGATGAGAACAGAGGGAATAAGCAGGCACACACGGGGCACAGAGGACATTCCTCTTAAGAAGTAGCAGCAGGCAGCATTTGTTTGAAAAGTAGGTAAGCCTGCTATAATAGCAGTTCACAAATCTATAAAAATAATTACTTCAAGTCTGAACGTAAGTGATATTGATTCCATAGATATAAAATGACCTGGAGTTGGAGGTAAAACCTACTTTAGAAGTAGTGACCTGTGTTTGTGTGTGTACATGCTTGACAAGCACTCTACCACTGAACTATCCACAGCCCTAGAGGTAGTGACTGTGGAAATACAGGTAGTTTGCTGTCTTCTATTTGCTCCAGGCAAAATGTTAGTCATTAACAATTGTGCACTACTTTTATCCTCATTTTAAAAGAAAGAAAATGAAAACATTAGATATCTTGCTCAGATTCACAATACAGGAAGTAGTGAGTTTAGAACCTGAACCCAGAAAGTCAGCATATTACATGGAAAGGAGCTTATGGATGAACCAAGAACACCTGAATCTGAATAAGGTGGTTAGTCCTGCCAGACTAAGCATTTTTACAATCTCCAAGGGAAGAGGAGTTATCAGCAAATACCACAACCAAATGGTAATTTATAACTTCATTATTGATTAATAACTTAATTTGTGATATATATTTTTGTTTAGTGTATCCCCAAGTTGGGGTTTAATTATCTGGAATTAATAATTTTTTGCACTCAGAAAGGTCTGAGAAAAATTAGTTCAAATTTGGTAAGCAGTGTTCCTAGAGAATTTTTTGGATTTCCTACAGAGTTTTTGGAGGAAATTGTTTTTTTCTGGAGTGCTATCATTAGCATGAGCATAAGACTAAACATAGTTTATAAGGGCCATTTATAAAACATTTATATTGTACCATAGTGTTATATGTGCTTTTTGTGCATAATTTCCATAAATATGCATTATAAGACAGTTATCATTATTACCTTCACATTACCTTTGATAGTGGTGCAACATAGATAATATAATCAAACTCACACAAATTCAAAATTAGTCCTGATTTCAGAGCTCCAACTATTTGTGAATACGTCACATTACACAAAGTTAAATGAACCAGGTAAAGAACAATAAAGAGGGATCACTCTGTAGCAGGTTAAATTAAGGCAGTTTTTTTTTTCAAGAGAGAAGGGGAGATAGAGAGAGAAAGAGAGAGACAAAGAGGGAAAGAAAGAATCAATTCTTATTTAGTTTTTCATGTCAGAGCTTTTATTGCTCTGACACTTCCTTGTGTACATGGTGCTGGGCTTTGAACCCGAGTCCTCACACAAGCAAGGCAAGTACTGCAAGCACTGAGCTCCAGCTCCAGGCCCAAATGAAGGCAGTTTTAAGCAATCTTATTAGTGGTTATTAAAATACTCATCTTTCTGCATGCTTTTATTTTATGGTAACTTGAAATTTGAGAATTCTGTTAATAGTCACCCTCTATAAGTTTCATTGTTCATTTCTTCAGTCCTTCCTTTCTGAGAACTCCTGAGATCATTGGTCTACAGGTTAGAAGATTTCTCTCTTAGTACAGTGGGATGAGATGGATGTGAGGGAGTATAGGTGTAATACAACTGTTACTTTGAGCATATGTATGACCTGAGAATATGCATCTGAGGTTACTAAAAGATCACCCAGATTGCCTTAGAAGAACCCTGAGATGCACTTCATTGAGACATGGTAACTGGAAAACTACTAAAAACTATAACAACCGTATTGGTTACAGATGCAAGAACTCTGCAGATTAAATTATATCTTCATTTTGATTATGATAAATACGAATGAGTTGGTCCCTTAAATATCAAACCCATAATTCTTAGGAGAAATCTGAATCTGCTTTTGAAGTATATTTTATCCCTGGTCAGTGGTATAAGCTACACATGCCTATATAATTATGACAAATCAGTCATAACGATTCAGGACAAACTCCTCATATCATAATCCACATATACTCAAGAATTCAGTATAAGAATATCACATTAAAGTCAAACACAGAAAAATACATACCTAATGTTCTTGCTCATTTGTGGACACTAAAAAACTGATCTCATAGAATAACAGAATGAAAAAGTGATCACAGAAACAGAAAGGGAAGAGGCATGGAAAGAATTTAGACAAGGGCATCAAAACATGTTAGTAAGGAGGAAGTAGTTCTGGGTTTCTCTCATCCAGAAGGGTGATGATAGTCTAGAACAAATGACAATGTATTTCAAAATAGCTGCCAAAGAAGGGCCTGAATTTTCTAACATACAGAAGTGTTATTTAATATTTGAGGAAGTGGAAATGCTAGTTAACCCACTCGATCATTACACACGTATATATATCAAATTATTGTACTATACCCAATAAATACATACAAATATCAGCAAAAAGACAAACAAATTACATATTATAAGGGATACAGGTTACAAAGGGACTTTCAATACTGATGTTGTTTATATGTACTCATTTTACTCTTGTCTCCAGTTTACAGTAGTTTGCATCATCAAAGAGCATTAAATATGTGCTGTCAATTTTCTTAAAAGAACATACAAATGGTGATAAAGGCTCATCTTTAAAAAGCACACACCATACTTAAGAGAAGGTATATCAAAGAAAGCAAAACCAAATGATGAAATTAAGTACTTTTAGCAATGCTATTTAGAAAAAAGTTCCCATATCAATAGATTGATTCATATTTGGAAACAGGGATAATTTCTAGGCTGTCATGAATCCATTCTGAAACTCTGAAAAGTTCAGCTTAAGATAGTAGTAAAAAGGAAAAATATGAAAGCTTTTGTATATTTATGGCATCAATTTTGAAATTACATATTATTATGTCAATAGGGAAATAGTTTTCTTCCCAAATTAATGTTCATTCATAGCAGGATATTCCATTAAATATGAGCTAAGTCAGTTAATACTCAGGCAGAATATTATTCTAGGTTTTAAACCACTCAAAAGCAGCATCAATTTCTCACTTAAACTTGGCAGAAACATGGGAGTCAGACTGGGTTTAGGATATGAGTAGGGTGTTCATACACTGTACTGTGTCATCCCAAACAAGAAACTTTTGTAGATGAATGGCAAACTTGGCGAGGGCAAAGTGTGAACCGAAGGACAATCTCAGGCAACCTGAAATGTATGATTGTCCTACTTATAAGGTGTGTCATGGTGTCTATTGGGAGAATCTGATTCTAACTTTTTTTAAAAAAATACTTAGTTTTTTAAATAGTAAATATTGGGAAGAATTCTAGTAGGTAATGCACTAAGAATTTAATGTATTTAATGATGATTTTTAGAAAAGTGTAATATTATATTTGAACATTGAATGCTTTGAATCAAAGATGACAGAGCAGGGTATGCATAACTGTATTATATACAACAAACATTTACTATCTGACACTTGACACTGAAAATACACTGTTTTTGAATGGTGAAACAGACAGAACTGTGCAAGGAAATGTTGACAACGCTATGATAAATCATCACTCCCAGCATTAGTATGCCTAGAAAAGGATTTCACAGATAAGAATGGCAAGCTGATTCCATCAGAATAAATGAAATGAAAGCAAAAGACAGTGATAAGTGGGTAAGAATATGGAAAACCCAAAAGTCACACATACTCTTGGTGGAGTTGTAAATGAATAAAATCACTTAGGAAAACACTCTGGAAAATTATTTGGCACTATCAACTAAAGCTTTTGGCCAAGCAGTTTTTATCCTAACAGAAATGTGTATGTATGTTCACTGAAGGACATACAAAATGTTTTATCACAGCATAATTAATAATAGTCCCCAAATGGAAATTAATCCAAACTCACCAAGAAGAGATTGCAGAATATATATATATATATACATATATATATATATATATACACACACAACATATATATACACACACACACATACACACACGTACACACACAATGGAGTTCTACTCTGCTATTAGCACAATATCATGACATTTACAGTCAAATGGATGGAAATGGAAAAAATTATGCTGAGTGAAATATCCCAAACACAAACACTTAAGGGCCAAATGTTTTTTTCTCATATGTGGAAGCCAGAGCAAAACCCAAGACAGGATGAAAGTTTAGTTAAGTTTAAGTAATAAACTCACCATAGTTGAAATTTCATATAAGCTAGGGGAAACCATAACTATGAAGCTGGAGGAGAAGGGAGAGAGGCAGGTAGGGGAGGGTGGGGTAAGGAGAGTTATCAGTACAACTGGGGACACTTGACTCCCATCAGAAGATTAACTATACACAGGCAGGCACAGACACTCAGAAAATTAAAAAAATTAATATACACGTATACGTTCATTTCCAATTATACTATGGGGTATTACAGAGGAGCTATGAGATCAGGGAATGGATGAAGGTGGGGAGATCCTGGTCTAGGATCAGCGTTAACTTACTATCTTATTATGTCAATATCCATGTAAGCATGAATATGTAACAATGATTCCCTCCAATATGTAAGAATATGTTGAAGAAATAAAAAATACTGTTTCAAATAAAAAAGGAGAGTGTAGAATAACATTTTTATATATTTATACAGTGAAGTACTTTATAGCATTGGCTATGATAAAAACTGTAACTACTTTCAGCAATGTGGTTCAGTGTCACAAACATAATCCCTAGTAAAGTAAACCCAGCAAAAATGACTACATATTGTATGACTCTATTTAAGTAAAGTGGAAAACTGACCAACTCAATCGCTGATGATAGAGGTCCTGAAGCAAAATTATTTATTAGACTGCAGGGTTATTACTAACTTGCAGGGATCCAGAGAAAGAACTTCCAAGAAGCTGAAGGAGATACTGTTTCTTGATTTTGGTGCTCATTACATGGTTACGATCAGTTTGTGGAAAATTCACAAAACGGCAGCACATTATTTGTGCATTTTCTTATGTAAATCACACTTGAATAACTATTGTTTAAAAGGCAAGCATCTGTCTAGTGCCAGTTGAAATGCTAATAAATTTCAAATTAATATGATCTTAAGCATTGATTCTTTTTAATACTGATGTTTTCATATAGAAATAAGAAATCTTTTTAAGTTTCTGGGAAAAGCAGTACCAGGAAAAATATTTTCCAAAGTTTTTTTATGAGAGCATGATAGGATAAGTTCTAATTATAACTTTTCTAAAAAGAGTTAATCTAACCATATTGTAGAAAAATTGGTATTATAAAAAGATGTAAAAAGGATGACCCAGATTTTTATGATTGCATATATAGTGCTGGTGATTTTTTTCTTGTATTTCCTTAAAAAAGCATGGTTTAAAAATATATATTTTTAATTTAAACATGTAATTGTTAAAGTTTTAAGAACTGTTTTCTGGACAGCAGAAATCAGAAGGTGTTGTAAGTGACTTTGGTTGCTTTTTAAAATTTTTTTATTAGTGCATTATCGTTTTACATAATGAAGGGATTAGTTTTCATATATTCCTAGATGCACACAAATCAGCAATACAATTTGTTCAATATCCCCCCTACCCTTCTACCTCTTTCCTCCTGTCTCCTGATCCCTTGCCTTTTTTCTGAGTCCTATATGTTCCTAAAAATCCCAAATACAGTGACGTAATTCTTACACCTAAGAAGAACATTTTATATATATAACTATAGTATATGCAGTGACATTTATAACTGCTTAGAATGTACCTTGCTTTGTCTCAGTTCCAACATTTCCCCTTCTCCTCCCTTCCTATCATCCCTTGTTATTCTTCAAAATATTTGACAGTAGGATTAAACATTTATGTTTTTGTACAGGTATGCAGCATAGCTTGTTCAAATATCTTATGAAGTATCTTGCAACTGTATCTCAAGAATATTAACATTTTGCATTTTTGTTGTGTGGATCTAATACATGAGTTTGTCTACCTTACTCTCAAGCCTCCATTTAGGTCCAGCCTCCACAAATGAGGGAAAACATTTGACCCTTGACTCTCTGTGTTTGGCTAACTCTGCACAGCATGATTTCTTCCAATGCCATCCACTTACCTTCAATAGATGCAATATCATTGTTTCTAATAGCTGAGTAAAACTCCTTTGTATATATACACCAGAGATTTTGGATCCATTCATCCAGTGAGGGGCATCTGGGTTGGTTCCATAATTTAGCTATTGTAAATTGAGCTGCTATGAACATGGATTTTGCTGTGTTGCTGCAACGTGCTGATTCTAACTCCTCTGGGAAAATACCCAGAAGAGGGATAACTGGGTCATATGGTTGATCCAACCCTAATTTTTTGAGGGGTCTCCACATTGCTTTCCAGAGTGGCTGGATCAGTCTGCAATTCCACCAACAGTGTACAGTATTCCTATCTCCCCACAACCCCTCCAGCACTTGTTATTGTTTGTATTCTTCATCTTTGCCATCCTGACTGGAGTGAGGTGAAATCTTAATGTAGTTTTGATTTTCATTTTTCTGATTGCCAGTGATTTAGAACACTTTTCATGTATTCATTGGCTTGCTCAATGTCCTGTGTTGAAAAGTTTCTGTTTAGTTCTCTGGCCCATTTATTTATTGGATTTTTTGTTTTTGTTATTGAGTTTTTTGAGTTCTTTGTAAATTTTGGATATTAGTCCCCTGTCAGAGGGATCAAAAGACATGATTCTTTCCCATTCTGTAGGTTATCTCTTGACTGTTTTGACTACTTCCTTGACTGTACAGAAACTTTTTAATTTAATGGCATTCCACTCATTGATTTTTTTAACGTTTTCTTTTTAAGAGAGACAGAGAGAGAAAGAGAGAGAGAGAGAGAGAGAGAGAGAGAAAGAGAGCAAGAATCAATTTTTATTTAGTTTTTCATGTGACTTTCATTGCTCTGACACTTATTTGTGTATGTGGGTACTGGCATTTGAACCCGTGTACTCACACATGCCGGGCAAGTGCCATAACCACAAAGCACCCCTCCAGCCTCCCACACGTTGATTTTTGACTGTCATTCTTTCACTTTAGGAGTACTGTTGAAGAAGTTGTTGCGTAATGCTGTATGCTGGAGTGTTAGTCCTGATTTTTCTTCTAGCAGTTGTGTGGTAGTGGGTTTAATTCCTAATTGCTTGATTTTGACACCCTTTGGTCAAAGATCAGACATTTAAATATTTGTGGGTTTGTCTCAGAGTCTGCTATTTTATTCCATTGGTGTTCATTCCTTTTTTGATAACTATACCATACTATTTTTAATAGTACAGTTCTATAGTATCATTTTAAATCTTGTATTGCAAAGCTACCTGTTTCATCTTTCTTGCTTAGTAATGTTTTGGCTTTCTGGGTTTCTTGTTGTTCCATATGAACTTGAGAATTGCTTTTTCTCTATCTGCAAAGAATGACATTGGAATCTTGATGGGGATTGCATTGAATCTGTACAGTGCTTTTGACAGAATTGCCATTTTAATTATATTAATTCTGCCTACCCAAGAGCATGGAACATCTTTCCATCTTCTCAGGTCTTCTGTAATTTCTGTTTTCAGTGTTTGATAATTTTCATTGTAGAGGTCTTTTACTTCTCATGTTAGATTAATTCCGAAGCATTTTATTCTTTTAAGGGATATTCTGAATGGGACTGATTTCCTAATTTCTTCTTCTGCCCTAATATTGTTGGCATATAGGAAAGCTATTGATTTATGAGTATTGATCTTCTAGCCTTCCACTTTGCCAAATCTGTTTATTAGTTCTTGCAGTTTTCTAGTGGAATTTTTTGGATCTTTCAGATATAGGATCATATCATCAGCAAGAAGGAATAGCTTGACTTCTTCCCTTCCTATTCTTATCCCTTGGATTTCTTTCTCTTGCCTGATGGCTCCAGCCAGGGTCTGCCACAACTATATTGAATAAAAGTGGTGAAAGTGGGCAGCCTTGTCGTAATCCCGAATTCAGTGGAAATGCTTTCACCTTTTCTCCATTTAGTATTATATTAGCTGAGGGTTTGGTATACATGGCCTTCACAAAGTTAAGATAAGTTCCTTTGATCATTATTTTCTCTACAGTTTTGAGCATAAATGGGTGCTGGATTTTGTTGAAGGCCTTTTCTGCATCTATTGAGATGATCATACGGTTTTTGTGTTAAATTCTGTTTAAGTGATGAATTACATGTATTGATTTGCATATGTTGAACCAGCTTTGCATACCTGGAATGAAGCCCACTTAATCATGATGAATTATTTTCTTGATTTGTTTTTGAATGTGGTTTGCAAGAACTTTATTAAGGATTTTTGCATTGATATTTATGAGGGATTTTGGTCTGTAGTTTTCTTTTATTGAAGTGTCTTTGTTGGGTTTTGGTATCAGAGTTACGATTGTTTCATAAACAGTGTTTGGGAGAGTTATCTCTTTTTCAATTTCTTTGAATAGCTTCATAAGGAAAGATGTAAGCTCTTCCTCAAAGGTGTGTAAAACTCCACAGAGAATCAATCCGGTCCTGGGCATTGTCTTCTTTGAAAGACTTTTAATTGCTGTAAGGATTTTGGTGCCTGTTATTGGGAGGTTCAGGATTTCATTTTCATCCTGTGTTAATTTGGGGATGTTGTATGTGTCAGAAATTTGTCCATGTCATCTGGATTAACTGATTTAGAGGCGTATATTTTTTTTCAAAATATATTTTGATAATCTGTTTGATTTCGAAGGACTCAGTGGTGATCACCCCCTTGTCTTTGGGGATTCTGTTGATTTGCTTCGATTCTCTCCTTCTTTTAGTTAGATTAGCTAGGGGTCTGTCAATTTTATTTATTTTTTCAAAGAAATAGCTATGTTCATAGCAGCTCAATTTACAATAGCTAAATCTTGGAAACAACCCAGATGTCCCTCACTGTATGAATGGATCCAAAAACTGTGGTACATATATATCATAGAGTTTTAATCAGCAATTAGAAACAATGACATTGCAGCCTTTGAAGGTAAATGGATGGCTATGGAAGAAATTATGCTGAGTGAAATAAGCATAACCCAAAAAACCAAGGGTCGCATGTCTTCACTCATCTGTGGAGGATGGAGCTAGACCCTGGCCATTGAGAAAGGAGGTCTAGTGTCACATTTTAAATCTGGATAAGGTGTAATGTCATACAACCTAAGACATTTGTAGAAATGTTTTGGGGAGAGGGCACGGAGGGATAAGGGTGGGTAATTGGGGGGAGCTCTTGGGAGTAAATTTAAATTTTCAGAATCTCTATATATTATATTATTTTGTTGGAAGCTTGTGTGATTGTTCAACAAATAAATTTCTTAATAAAAAAAGAAATTATTATAGTGAAATTAGATTGAAAAAAAAATCCAGCCTTTTAATCCCTTTTCTCATTCTTTTTTAAAAACAATATTTTAAAACTTAAGATTTTTGATTCTGAACTCTTTTTTTTCAAATATTTGATTTCAAAATTTTAAAATTCAAATTATGAATCTATTACAAGACATCATGCTTTGTTAAACAAGCCTGATAATGATTTTGTTCTTATATTTTATTTTGCTTTTATTTGCATTGCTTACATATCTTAATTATATTTTCCGTTTTATTTATAATTGTAATAAATATCATTGCCTGTAGAAAGAAAACAAAACATGCACATGATTCTACAGATTATTGTTTCATTTAGAATTCATACATGCCACTAATATATTACATTATGCATTGTTTAGATATTCAAAATAATTTGATTACCATTTGTGGAAATTGGTATTTTTAGTTAATCAAGAAATGCAGTATAAGTTTTCCAGGCAAAATTATGGAACATAGACTCAGACTACATTTAAAAATTCATTATGCAATGTAAGTTTAGAGTTGGATTAGATTCAGAGGAAAAGGCTTTTAATGAGTTATATAAAATGACACTAATGCTGAAAATGTATTTGTTACATTCTTAAGTATAAAAGTGAATGTGAATCTTTGATCTGGTTTAAAATGATAAAAGTCATCAAAAAAGATGGTTTGGGAAGATAATCCTCAACTACATTATTTTAATCTTCTACAATATTCTGAATGATGCTTTACTAATTCTTGAGGGATGGAAAAAGAGTGGACCTAAAAATTACAAAGTAAAATTTCTTGTATTAGATACAGATTTAAGTTTATCTGCAAAAACACATCATGTGAATACACATATTTGTTAACTGCCTAAGATGATTATAATGAATGATACTAGAAAAGCTAAACATAATTAATTCAGGCTAATATTATATAGCAGAATAAAGAGAGTAAGAAGATGGACCTAGAGAATATAAGGGAGCCTAAGAGAAAGTGCAACCTAAGACTTCCCTTCCAAGCTCTGAATATCAGGTCTATTGACCTAATATCAACTCATTCCTATGACTAAGATTGAGAATCTGGAAGTCTTGAGCAGGACCTCATACCCTGTTCCCCTTGAAGCAGAGGGAAATAATCTCTTCTTTTACAATTTTAGTATGAGCTGTCTCCCCAACATTCCTGTTCATGAAGGACTGTTCAGAAGTGATTGGATTGTGAGAGTTGTAACCTAATCTGTCCATTCCAGTGTGAATGGACTGACTGAGTGGTAACTATAGTCAGATGGTGTATCGTGGGAGGAGGTGGTTCGCTAGGGTGAGCCCTGGAAGGGTGAGCAGTTTCCCTCCACTATGCCCTTCCCCCATGAGGAGCTGTCTGACTTTGATCCCAGAGCAACAGTCAACTGCCTATGGACTGAGACCTCTGAGATCATGAATCCCAAATAAATTTTCCCTCCTTTAAGTTGTTCTCATCAGGTATTTTGGTGATGCGAAAGCTGACTAACATAGCTTCTGTCTGGGATTCCTCAAGAAGAATCCTCAGTTCCCTCTTCCCCTGTGGAGAGGCCCCAGAACACCTCTTGGTCTTCCTTGTCCTCTCATGCATGGAGGACTCTGTCTGATACAGGGAAGGGCAGAGTACTGAAAGTGTACCTTTCTCCTCTCTACTCCTTTACTTTGTTTTCTTAGTAAAAATGGAAACAATTCATTAAGCAAGCCATTTACCTTACTTTAGTAAAAGAAGCCTTTTGCTTTTTTTACTTTCGAGATAAAACGATTACAGTGGGAATAAGTAGGGACTTTAAGAATTTTGAAATTAATTTTTAATGCAGAATGTGTTATTGCTTTAAAGAATAAATTTATTGTAGTTAATATATAAGTATGTAAAAATCATGTGTATGAAAGAGGTAGCATTATGTTTTAAAACATGTGTATGTGATATAATATTTAAATCATGTTGAACATATTCAACTCCTCAACCATTTACCACTTATTTGTGGTGAAAGCATTCAAAATTTTTTCAAGTGTTTTGAAATATACAGTACATAATTGTTATCTACCCTTACTGTGCAATAGTGCACTAGAGGTATTTACCCTGATCTAACTGTACCTAAGTACCTATTGATCAACTTTTCATCACCTTCCCTTTCCTCAAATTCCCCTTGCAGTTATAAAACAAAAAACAAAAACAAACTATCAGTGTAACATATTTTCACAATGAAAATTATTTTTCTTAAGGAGCTGTAAAATTTTCCAAGCATAGCACTAATTGCAGAGGATTCAGTTCAATCATCATCTATAACTCTACATGTACCCTCATAAATCCTAAGTAAAAGACACATATTTTATATATAAATAGCTTAATTTATTAACCTCTACCAAATAAAGTCAATATTCTTGAAACCAAATTGGAAAATATGAGGACCACCATTACAGTTGTTATTAACAAAGTTAAAATCCAAGTATTTCACATCTTACATGTCCATATGTATGGATATCTTTCAGACTGGCAATATACTATCTAATTTGTCAATTTTTTCATGAAAAACTGTTTTGTTTAGAGTATTGATACCTCTTCATCATTGAAGATGATGAAGCTTAACCGCCAAGGCCTTCCACTTTCATAGGTACTTGAAAGTATGAGGCTTAAAAAGGGTTCCTAACGCAGGGTTCATAAAGTAAAAAAAAACAAAAAAAAAAAACCGCAAAATTGCAAAAGCAAAATGTTTTACTGACATTCTGTTAAACCACTGCCTGGGCCCATTCTATCTTCTCCTTTGATAATGCTTTCTTTCTTTTCTGGTGACAAACATGACCCTAGGAATTTTAGGTGTCTAAGGGATTTAGGTTGGCCAAACTTGTATTTTTGATTTAGTGGACAGTATTGTGAGTTGGCAATCACTTTAATGGGAAATTATGGCTTTTCCTACTCATCCTGGCATAATATATGCCAATTGTGCTGTGCTGTGAGGAGGGCCTGCAGGGCCTGAAGTCACAATAAGCCTCAATTAGGAGAACAAGTTTAATGGGGAAGAAACAGGGCTTGAAATGTAGATGGCCACAGCTAGCATTCAAAACAATTTCCAATTGTGAGACAGAGAAACAAGGGAGGAAGAAATGTAGATAGCTAAACCTAGATTTCAAAAACTCTTCTAACTGTACCACAGGCAAAATTGTTTACAGGGAATTCTGCTCCTATTGGTGCAAGAGAATGTAGAAGTTTCTGCCTGCCATGAACAGACTTAAGAGCACAGCATAACCCATTGACTCAACCCCTGGGCTATTTGTTTCCCCCTTTCTTTCATGGGGAAAGAAGTAAAAATATCTATCAAAATTTAATTTTTTGTGGGACACAAACATGCAGAAGTGTTATCAACAGTAAGTAAATCTGTGTGTGAAGCCACAGGTGTTCTGTGCAACTCAGGGCTTCATACCTTATCTTTGTGTATCTATAGCTCTTTTCTTGTTAAGCCTGAAAATTCCATAAAAAATATCCAGTAGAACATCATCAAAACAATAAGTACTGAAGAAGAAAGATACATTTCTATTAGAAATAACTAAACAGATTCTTGGATGATTTGATAATCCAATTCATGAAGAGAAACATATAAAATTGATACATTAAGTAAATACTTAGATATCTTGCTGATTTGATTTCAATTTGAAATGAAGCATTGACATTAACAATGACCACAAAACTCATACTACAACACTGAAAATATCCTAGTTGATGTATGTCATCACTTTAAAGAATACTTAAAATTGTCTATCCAAGGAAGCTTGAAATACAAATTCCATAAAATCTTACAAACTTGGTAGTGATTTTTCCAGATTGGACAACAATCTTAAAAACATACATGACATCAAAAACAAGTTGTGAAATTTGAAGAAACGTCTTAAAATTCTCCCTAATAATAAAAAGTTCAACTATGCTCTTTTCTCTGTAGATAATAATGTAATAAAATCTTTGTACCAGAGAGAGGTGTTTCTAGAATAGAGCCACCATCTGCAGGAAAAAATACTGTCACTGTAGTCCATTAGATTACTATTTGACAACTTTTGAAAGTTTTAATATTTTCATCATTTGTTCTTTCACTCCAAATAAGTATGTTTCCTTCCTAATTTTGTATATATAATTATAGATTGCTTCTTAAAGAAGGTTGCCAAGATAATGTGAGTTTTAAGCCTCATTAAACCTGAATCGGTTCATGTATTTTAGTATCTTTTCCTGCCTTTACATAGGATGATTATATTATTTATTTTCCAAATGTGAAATTTTTAAGAGTCAAAGTTTTATATAGACAATTTCAGGCTTTAAAATAGAAGGATACCTAACAAAACAGAAGTAGGTCTCCCCACTTATATAAACCCCTAAAGGATGGATTTTTGGATGGATTGAATATGTAAGAGAAGTACTTGTCCCTTCTGGGATCTTGGTATGAGTTCTTATTACTTAGCTATCCAGCTATATCTCATTATGTTCATCTTCTTTCCTTGGCTTCTAGAAAGCTCAGAGGTAAGTTTGTGCTCAACTACTATAGAATATTAATTTTGCATTTTGTGGATAATTTATTTCCCCAATGTTCTTCCAATTCCTCATAACTCTTTTACTTTGTTTTTTAACATTAACTAAATGTTAAATAGTTGTCTAATTTTTTTCTTCTTCATACTTCTTCAATGCATTTTTGGAAGTTAGTATTATATACAAACAATATTAAAAATAAAAAGTCTTTAAAATCATTATTATAAATAATAGCTATTATTTATTAAACAATGACACTGTCCTACCTCCTTCATGTAAATTACATTTAATTGTTCTATTTTTCCTTTGTAATAATAATTTCTAGATCCTATTCCTTCTGTTTAGACAAACCAGTTGCTTGCTTAGTTCCAAACTGTTAATTTCAATCTGCTTAAAGTAGTACAAAATAAAATAAGTATCTTCTATTGTAATTCATTTCTCAAATACAAGATATATTTCATAAAATAACAATATTTTCAAAATATGAATCAATTGTCAGCTTTGCAATCATGAATCTAAGTATTTCTTTGGTACAATGCTGGGTGCTTTTCTTGTATACATATACATACCTTACATATATGCATACATTCTACTTTTTTTAGTGTGTTTTGGCTCCTGTGTATACTATTTTAAAAGTGTACATGTGCACATGTGCTTTCAGCTTTGCTAACATTTCAAAACTGCTACAACTTCTGTGAAAGTACACCAGGAAGTCTTGAAACTGTGCTATTGTTGTGGTAATTTTATTCGATCAGTTGCTTGACATTTGAATTTGATAAAGTAAATGTAACTTTCACTTCTGAACAAATAGACTGAATTAAATTGTAGACATTGTAGTATTTTCCCATTAGCTCAATTGAACCATGTAACTGTGACTAGTATTAGGGACTCTTAGCAGCTCTGCCAGCCTGGCTGCCTTGGCTAATTTCCTGAACTTTTCTATGCAGGTAGCATCTGCTTTTCAACTGTACTCCTTAGTAGCAGTAGGTGCTTTATTCAGTGAGAATCATCAATTTTTTTTTTTATTGTGCCCATAATCTTTTCCAGAGGAAGATCTTGATAAAGATTTTTACCATATGATTTGCGTGTGTGTGTGTGTGTGTGTGTGTGTGTGTACTGGGCTGGGGAATAAAAGAAGAAGCAAGACCCCTGTCAAAATTCACCTATACCCTTTTGTTCTTTCCTCTCTAAGAGTAATGAGGACTTTGCTTTTAAGGTAGTGAACTTTTGCTGAAATAATATAACTAAATTGGGGGGAAAACAAAGTTAAAAAACACAGCAAAAATATACTAGCACCATCGAAGGAAATGATTGGAAGGATGCAAAAGAAATTAATAGTGGTTTAAAAATGTCAATATGCCTTGCTTTTTGCACAAGAACCAAGAATCAGAAAAAGACAAGAAAACTAAAATGTTAAGATTGGAGGTATTTACATTCTTTTCTTTAACAAGATCCCACAAGTCAAATGGTTTATGAAAGAGTGACTGCCCAAGAGCTTTGCCTCCCCCAAGGTCTTAGTCGGTTAAGGCTGACCTGGAGCCTCTGCCTCCCTATTTTATTCCTGATATGATGTGTTACTATGTCTCTGTAAGAAAAAGGGGAAAATGATTAGACTTCACCTTTTTGGAGTATTCTTATTATCTCTAAAAAAAGTGAACAAACAAATTCATAGAAAGCACGTTCCCAACAATCAAAATTTATAAGCTCATTCTAAATTAAAGTCTAGAAAAGATAATAAATCTCACATTATACAAAGAGAAAGACTATGGGAGCTAAATAATTTTGTACATCTCTGAAAAGATTTTTTTAAACTTGAAAGTAATATATAGATAGTTAAGGTGTCTCTTTAATCTTGCCCTTCTTTTGTTGAAGATTTAATGAGAAGCAAGATGTTATTGCCAACTTGAATATGAATAACAGCTTATTTGGTGGAAATTATTAAATTATTTAGAAAATTTTATAATGGATTTTTCATACTCTACATCTGTCATTAAACACAAGTTTTAAAATCATTTTCATTCTTTAATATTGATTTTGACATTTGTTATTCTCAGTAGTGATTTGAGCTGCACAGGGTGTTTTTCAGCAACATCCCTAAAGACACAACCTAGTGCCTTCAAAATAGGAGTCCTATCAGAGAGAGCTTTGGGACTGGTGCAATTCTGTGAGATTTTGTAAGTTCTTGGGTTATGTTTTTCTTCAGAATAAAGTCACTTTCTGTTCATTATGTGTCGTTTCTTTTACTCACTTTTTCTTTTGGCTGCAGTAACTTTGCCTAAATGCAGGGTTTCTTCCTTCCACTTCTTCTTGGGTAACTCAGTAACTTGGTAGTTCTATGTTATAACTTCATTTGTAGTGAAACAGCAGGGGCGAGTCTTCCTCCATTCCTTCCTCATCTAAAACTCTTCCTCTGAACTGCTTTGGGGACTGGATTTCTGCAGTGGCTGGACTGGGGATTAGAGAAGGCTAGAGACTCAAGGGGGTTCCGCAGGCTTGGTGTTCTCTAGATTCATTCCCTTACAAATCCTGTTAAGTATCTCACTGTGTTCATTTCACTGCATCTGGAATGCGTCCTGGACAGTGTGATTCCCTAACCCAATTGGTAGAAGCCAACCTGCTCACTAGTCCATCGTTCTCTCATCTTTGGAGACATTCGCAGTTCCCAGCATTAGAGGGAAAAACCATATGCATAATGTGTTTTCTTTTTCTTTTGGCACTTGCATTAAATGTCTGAGGATGGGGTGTGGAATAGCAGCTGAGAATCTCCATAAGCAATGTTTGCCACCCAAGACTGTCAAGTTCTTACTTATTTACTTCATCTTCCATCTTCTGTTTGATTAAATTGCAGTTTGCTACTGGAGATAATTAGTACTGAGTATTTATGGGAGTGTTTAGCTTTTCCATTACAGTTCTATGCCCATTAGGGAATCACCAAAATGGTGAGGTCTAATCATTTTCCCTGTCCCTTGCAGTGACTCAGGTTTTCCAACCTTATAGACTCCTTGGGCTAACATCCCTTGTTTGTTTGGTTGGTTGGTTTTATGCACACACAAATAAAACCAACCAAACAACCAAACAAACAAAAACTCTAAGAAATGTTTTCATTAAAAGGAATCACATTGGACCTAGAGTCACAAGATCAGTAGGATAGCCCAGGTTTGACCACTCACTCAGAATGAGGAGATTGTGAGATTGTTGTTTGTCGCTTTTCTGAGCCTCTGTTTCTTCTTAGATAAATTTAAGCAGTTGAATGAGGTGCTTTTTCCCCACCCTACTGATTCCTCCTCCTTTTCCTCTTTTTCATCATTTTAGGCTTTAACAAACTTCTTTGGGGGAATCTCAAAAATTTATAAAACCTCTTCTTGTGAAAATTTACATCTGCACAGTTTCGCCCCTATTTGCAGGGGACCCTTCAGGGAAAGACTCATCAACTTTACAGTAAGAGCTCAAGAACTGGATAATCAGTAGGGTCAATGCCTGGACTAAATTGGTAGAAATCCTACTCACTATTCTAAGGCAGGTGGCAGAATTTCATTCTGTAGTACCTGAAGATCTTTTCACATTATTAGTAATTTATCTTTTTATTTGTTTATTTCCTTGCATATACATTTTTCATAAAGTTGGTGAGATGTATATAATTTCAAATACAGTATCCTGTGTTAAGGTTGTTTATTTAAAGATTTTAAGAAATGAAACTAGAGAAAGAATAATACAGTGAAACAAATCCTTGACTTATGTATCCATAGACCAGAGTTCTACTCTTTGACCTCAAGATGTTTTCTGTAACTTTGAGTAAGTCACTTCATACTTCTTTTCTTATTAATGATGATAAAAACTTGTCTTCTAAGGTAATTGCCTACTCTGAATTTTTATTATTAGTTAATAGAGGACTATTTTTATTTATACACATAAAATAACATTTGGAATAGTATGGAGAGATGTATAAAAGAGCCAAATTGCACTTATTTGCCAAATTTGCTTTGATGATTTCACCAAGAGCTGTCTTTGTAGCCAGGTTCAGGCTCACCTTAGCTACTCCAGGCTCTTTGCACCTGGGCTCACAGTGCAGTTCCTCAACCAGCTCAATCTGTACCTTGCCTATGCATGCAATCCAAAACTATTCTCTTAGAAGTGTTTCCTGACAACTATTTGAGCAACTATAGCTACTTTGTCTCTGCAGAAATGAAAGACAGCATTGCCCACAGATTTAACTCTAATCTCACTAGAGCTATGAAGACTCCAGTTCTATTCACAATTTCCAGATTCTGCTGTGGCACCATGCTATGAGAAGGAGATCTCTTTTTTTATAGTGACTACAGTAGTGCTACATGAAGTACCCTGGACTTCTGGAGAATTTTACAGAAACAGAGCTGACAGGAAGCTTGACATATGAAGAGATTCATTATAGGGTATTGGTTCAGTTGTTTATGGAGGATGCGAAGTCTTGCAATTTGTAGTCTGCAAGGTGGAGACCCAGGAACACTGGTAGTACAGTTCAAAGTCTTGAGAGCTGATGGTATAGATTCCAGTCCAAGTTTGTGGACCTGACAATCAAGAGTACCAGGTAGGAGAAGATCCATTTCCCAATTCAGCATTCAGGAAAAGTTAATTCAACTTTCTTCTACATTTCGTTGCTGTTGCTTTAGATGTTTACTTGGTTACATGGAGCCCACCCACATTGCAGGGGGAAGTCCACCAATAAATGCTAATGTCTTCCTGAAAAACCCTCAAACACAATTAGAATCATGTTCAACCAGCTATCTGGGCATTACTCGGCTTAGTTAACACACAAAAGGACCCCCACACTCTCCCTCTTCCCTGTTCCTTGGCCCTTTCCCTGTCACCCTTGCTGTGCTGGTATAGAACTCCTACTAAAATGGAACACACAAGCCTTACTTTAAGCTTTATATTTTAATTTATGAAGGGCTTAGTCTGATGATAAATCCTAGGACCATCCAGATTTTCTTGTGGTCTACAGGAAAACTTAAGAAAAATAAAATCAGGGTAAGTATAGGGAACTGAATGATGTGGCTAAACTCCAAACTTGATATTGTTACAAATGATGTGAACCCATCATTGACCAAGAAATGTGTAAATGACTTCCAAAGGCTATAATGTCCCTAGTTTATTATATTCTACACCAATCTTCTCCAGATAGTTATTATTTTCTGTAGAATTAACATAGTATTTATTCATTATTCATTATTTATTTGGAGAGGGTGTTTTATAAAGAAAGTAGAATATATATATATATATGTACACATATATATATAGATAGATAGATAAAAGACAGAGAGGGGGAGAGAGAATCAGTTTTTATTTATTTTTTATGTGGTTCTGTTTTCTCCAAAACCCAGTTGTGTATGTGGTGCTAGGGTCTGAACTGGGTCCTTGTGCATGCCAGGAAAGTGCTCCAACTGCTGAGCCACCACTCCAGCCCCAAAGTAGAAAACATTAAGAATAAATGGGTCAAATAGAAGTATTTTAGGAATTTTGAAACTGAATTAAATTATTATATTATAGGAAGATATTTAATTTCATACACATTAATGCTGATTAATGTCTATAGAAGTCAAATTTAAATGTTACACATATATTAGAACAAAGGACTCTATAATTTTTAAAATTTTGAGTTTTGTCCATATTTTTAAAGACAAAACCATCATAAAGTTCATTAATTTTTATTCAGGGTATAATAAAACCCCAGAGTTGATATTTAGTAGACATGGAGAGGCACCACCTACTTCTCTTTTCAAAGGACTTGTTGCTTTGCTGATGGGAGTGCTATTAGCAGAGACTCTGACTTTTCAGCTGCCAGTGACTTAGGGGATGATCTTAGGTGCAGATAGCAACTTCACCCAAGATCCTGCCCTTTCTGAGTCAGTACACTCCAGTAATGGAGGGTTGGGGTTATAAAGGACTGATCATTTAGTCCCAATGAGGAGCACCAATGATCATTTAGCTCCAGAGCTCCCTGTGGGGTTAATCAAGGCTGTGTTAGTCTACACTGCACCTTGACTTCTCTGTGTACAGATGTGTTCTCTGCCTTTACAACCATAGGTATTGATCAAAAGACATTCCTTAAAATATACAGTACACAGTAAATTATACATACAAATGCACTTCACATTAATTTCTTTTTGTGAATTTGTGTTTGTGCATGTCTGGGTGTGTATATGTGTGTCAAAGAAGCACAAAAGTAGTTCTATGTAGTCCTTAATTTATATGCCTGACCCCAAGCTGAGGTGATGGTAAAATATTAAAAAAATTTGGAAGTCTCACCTAGTAATCAAACAGAAACATCTTAAAGAATCTTTCTGTGAATTAACTTTTTATTGATTGATCTATGTGATTGTTAGAAGTGGAGCAACAGTACGGAACTATATAAATATTTTAATTTAAATATTTTATCAATTGACAAAAACATTCTGGATTATCCTGACTAAATATTGGTCTTTCCCTAAATAAAGTCTATTATAACTAATTTGTTATATGCAGCCAGATTCAGGGCAGGAATAAGTTGTCTAATTAAAGTCAGATTTCTTCAAGAAAAGAAAGGAAGGACGGGTACAAACTTTCCCACAATTCTTCATATGTGGCAGATTTCTCACTGCTCAGAAGCCACTCTACCAGCTGCTGCAGTGAAGGCAGAAAGTGCTCCACACAAGTAACTAAGAAAACAGTGCTTGACTGAGCATCAACATTCCTGCTGAGAGAGGACCTTTCAAGTGGCTTCCTCTCTACTTCTAATGGTCAAAAGAACCCTAATCAATACCAAATGAGTGAGGAGAGAGAAGAGAGAAGATACCTCTCCCCTTTCTTCCTCTTTCTTTAGTGATTCCATTATTGACTAAAGATGCACATACTCCAATAGAAGGTATTACAATTTTCACTATTAGACTCTTTAAACCTCCCTTTTTAGCCATGTTCCAGCACAGTAAAATCAATAGAATGAGGGCAGCATTCTGTAGGTAGAAAGTAATAGAATATTCCAAAGAATTTGAGCAAATGTACCTGGGTGAGTGAATTCAATTTACTTGAAAAAATAACAGGGAACTCTAAAAAATCCTTATTTCATAATTTCAGCAATATTTGGGAACAGTGTATTGATAAAAGCTTAGATGAAATAGGAAAATTGTGTTGATTAATTCAGTCATTAGATGCACAATATTTTTAGGTGTGAATATTGGTGCAATGGTTAGGTATGGATATTGTTGCAATGGGGTAGGAAGAATGTGTTTATTTTTAGAAAGTGAATATTAACATTTTTAGGGACAATCAGTGACACATAAAATAGAAAACTCAGGGAGAGGAGAGAAAGCAAGAAAATGAGAAGATCAGAGCAATTTGATCAAAATATTATCAAATAGGAATTCATCCTTACAACTTTTCCTACGTTTAAAAAATTCAGAGTAAAACTTAAGAAGAAAGGAAAAGCGCAAACCTTAAGGCAAGAAGAAACAGTAAAAATCTGGTCTTAATAACTTGCATTTTCATGACAGAGTAAACATCATATAATTTTTATTGCTCTTAAAGTTGCAGTGTTATCCTAAACAGCTTGAGAAAGTAATTGAAAAGGGAAGAAACCAATTGGGTTGACTCTTTTGTAAAAGAACGATTTTTACTTTTAAATGAATATGTTTAGGCGTATAGATTCTATTTGCAGTAGATCTCTTCTAAGGCCTCCAACTATATGCCTGTAATAGATTTTAATAATTTATGGAATTTTGAATATAAAGTTGACTTGTATGTGAATTATAAAATTAAATACCAATGCTAGTTTTTGAAATGTGAGTCAGTGGAACTATACTATACAAAATTATACATTTGGCTCTATTCCTAAGGTAGTCAAGGTAGTATTCTTTTTTATACTCCCTGAAGATTACTGAGTATATAGACCGTAGCCACAGTAGGATACTGTGGAACAATTTGTTTAGCAATATTCAAGGTGCTACAAAAAAAACCCTGCCTCTCTCCACTAATGTTTACCTTTACTTCAATGTAAATAAAAATTGCAATTTCTCTTATAAGCTGCAAATGACACTGGTGGAGATAAACTATTTCATTTTTTAAAATATTATAATCTGAATTAATTGACCAGATTCTTACTGAAAGAAGTTTTTATTTTCTAATTTTTTTTGAGTGCTGGGGATTGAACTCAGTACCTCCTGCACACTAGGCTAGCACTTAATTCTACTGCTAAGCTAAATCCCCATTTCTGAAAGACAAATATAAGCAAAGCCTAATGAGCAAAATTTGGAAGGAAAAAATGTTTTTTTCTAATTATACAATGTTTCATATTGTGTTTAGAGTGTCCTCTTTGAAAACAATTAGATTATAATTTGCCATGAATTATTTAATATTTGATATTTTAAGAAGTAAAAAATCTTTTCTACTTATTTAAATCCATTTTAATTGTGCAATGTTTTAAACACATTTAAAAATCAGGTACTAATATCAGGCTTAATACATGTTAATGTTTGACAAAATCATTTCAGACCGTTTAATTAAAAAGCACATTAGTTGCACAGTTGTGCTTATTTCTATACTTTTACTGATGAAATTCTCCTGCCACTCTTTCTGGAGATAACGACTGGTTGGTAATTTCCCTTTTACCCACATTTTAAAGCTTTCACTATGCCTACCAGTTTCCATCATCATATGATATTGATTTATGTGTTATGGTTCAGGTATGTGGTGTCCCCCAAGAGCTCAAGTGTGGGACATTGCAAGAATTTGCAGAGGTAAAATGATTAGATTATTACAGGTTTGGCCTAATCATTGGATTGATCCATGGATATGGATTAAATGAGCAGTAAGTGTGGGTAGGATGTGGCTGGAGGAAGTAAGTCACTGGGGGTGTGTCTTTGGGGTTTATAATTTGTCCTTTCTTTGGAGTGCTCTCTCTGCTTCCTGTTTGCCATGTCCTGAGCTGCTTTTCTCTGCCATGCCCTTCCAACATGATACTCTGCCTCACCCTGGGCCCAGAAAAATGGAGTTGTCCAACCATGAACCAAAAATCTGAAACTGTGAGTCAAAGTAAAAATTGTTCTCGTCAAGCTTTTTAGTTATGTGATGAAAAAGCTAACTACAGCCTGAGGTTTTTAGTGTCCACTAAATGCTGCTTCTGTCACACAATTTCCTATTTATGTTGGAGACTCTGTGTTCTCTGTCCTATTGGTTCAACTATTTTTTCCCAGCATTAGTAAAAAAGTACTAATTAATATGATTTCAAAATAAATTTTTCATCTAAATTCCTTAAAGTTATTTTAGTTATTTTAAGCTCTTTATTCTTAGGTGCAAATTTGAGAATTAACTTGTCAAATTGTAGAATTATCTTAGAAATCATCATATTTTGACCAAGCAATTCACTAAACAATGGCAATCACAAATGGCCAATGACCATTTAAAAAGACATTTTAAAAGGTCCTAAAACCAAGGCGTGATAAATCTCAATATTTATAATCACCGTAAGAGAATCTTTAAACCAGAATCTTTACTATGTACTGGTGCTTTGGCCTCAGGACACATCAGAATATCATTTCCTTCATAGCATGAATTCAGCAAATTGTATATAAATGATTTTATTTCTGGTAAATAAACCCTTTTGGCTTATACAGCAGTAACATTCTTGTTTCTAAACTTCCATCACATGTAGTTGTAGTATCTTCCTGCTGAGAAAATGTTTGTCCAATTATCAATTTTTATGTTTTATTTGTACAGTAATAAAATTTATATTCAAAATAAAGAGATCATATTTATTTAAAACCTAACCTGTTTCAAAATCATAACATTGCTTTACTTCCTTCATACCACTATTTCTTATTGTTTGTATTTCCTTGTCATTATAAGTTGATCTTGATTAACTTATTACAGGAACTAAAATTTCTAAAAATCAAGTCAAACATTTTTCTGGTTTAGAATGTTTGGATTGTTATGTCACAATTATTTGTAGATCCAACTCTGAAAAAATGTTAACAAAAATCATTGTCATCCTTTAGTTCATTAGGTATATCGCTGTGTATTTGCCTTTTCAATTGCAAGGTGCCTATTTGTTTATTGGTGGCTTGCAGGACAGGTAGACTGGACTTTCCCAGGGGACTGTGAAAGCAGCAGCTCTGCCGGCTCTGCCTTATATCCTATAATAGAGATACTGTTTCTGCAAATAAAGTAAATCTATGTACAAAACTTCAGAGCACATCAAAGTCAGTTAAGTAAGCCTAGGCCTTGTCTCAAGAGATGAGGTTTAGAGAAATCTAAAAAATTTTCTTTATGTCACAAGAGACAAATATCCTTGACAACAAAGTTATGCATTTTCTGCTCATGTGATGCCTATGATGAAATATTGACATCAGTTTCATTATGTATCATTTATTGAATGGTTTACATGTATTAGGCACTCTGTTAAAAGATGCAACTATGAATGCCAATATGTGTGTGTCTATGCGTATTAGTATTTCACCTTGTTTCAGGATGCATTTGTAAGCATATAAGGATATATAATGTAAAACAAAAAAATTCAAATTAAATTTAAAAAGACATATAAAAAGAGTAAAGGGAAGTAAACTAAAATAATAAGAACACAATGGATGTTAAGAGTTGTGCCATAAATTCTTCTTTGCCTCTGCAGATAGGTCACCAAATGGCCCAAATCAAATACATCCATTTGCATTTAATTTAATATGTCTTTAGGTTTAGTTCCTAGGAGAGGAATGACTGAGTAAAAGGTCTGACCATTCTGAAGGATTTTAATTCATAATGCCAAGTTGCCCTCTGCAAAGGTTATTTCAATTTATAATCCTGCCATTGTTGTATGAGAATATTTTCCCATATACTATTCTTCTTCTTAATCTTTAATTATGTTCATATATTACTTAGCATACGCCCTATATGATTGCTCTTATAGTCACTGTCATCCAAATTGATAACATATCATTTTATTTTCATTTCTATGGTGATTAAAGCAGTTAAAATTATCAGTAATATTGCATTTAGTAGTTTAAGAATTTTCTCTTTGAAATTATTGTTTTCTTATTTGACACATCTGCCATTTTCTGTCATTATCTTTTAAGTAATAAAGACTTTATATAATATATAAGGATAATACCCATTTGCTCCTGTATATTGCTATGTTTTGGATATGATTTGTGTTGGTCCTCAAAGAGTTCATATGTTCAAATTTTATTTCTATTGTGAATTGTAAAGAGGATGGAGTCTTTATTCAACTGCTACAGCCTTTGAGGGATGGTTAGGATTAGATGAGAGTGTCAGGAAAGACCTCCATGGTTGAATTGTTGGAGGCTTTATAAGAAGAGGGAGAGACATAAGAAGATATTTATATATATTCTTATATATATATATATATATATATATATATATATATGTGTGTGTGTGTGTGTGTGTGTGTGTGTGTGTGTGTGTGTGTGTATACACACTTCCTGCTTCTTACCAGGTGATACCCCATGACACCTTGGAACTCTTCTTGCAAGAAGATAATTACCACAAGCAGTCCCTCAAACATGGATGAGAGCAGTTACCAAAAGTAAACCTCTTTTCTTTATAAAGTAACCTGCCTCAAGTATTTTATTATAATGCAAAATGGACTCTTATAAAAACTTAAGCTAATCTTTTGTTCCTGTTCTTGATACTTTAATTTTTTTTATAAATTTCTATGCTATTAATGTCTATTTTTTATTTAGTTCAGTTCACTACTCATTTCCTATGTGATTTTTACCACTGTTGTCAGTTTTACAAGTTTTGTTCAGATCAAAATCAGGTAAATACTTATATATGCTTTCTTCTTTTTTTTACGTATGCTTTCTTCTAATAATTTTATAGATGCTAAATGATTCTACACAAAAATATTTAATGTAACTTTTTATGTACATTCATGTAGTTTGATTGGTGTAACTTGCTTATGATTCCAGATGGTTAGATAATTGTATCAAGACTGGTCGTTAAATAGTCGTTCATTTCTTTACCAAGATGAAATGTTAAATTTATAATTATGTTTTGACTGTTTTATCCTGTTTGATTAATAATATTATGCTAAGGTTCAAATTTCTGTTTTGATTTTTAAAGAGAAAGAGCAAAAATTCTAAATGGTTATTTTTTTCCTTGATAACATTTTTTTCTTCCAATGCTTTGTTTTGAACTTCTTCATCATTTTACTAGTGGAGATGAATTGGTGAACTACACAAATATCTACAGTGAGGCTGCATTTTAGTATGGAAAATAATCACTAAACAACAATTAATTATACAACTAACCAGTATATAGAGCAAAAAGATACAACCAAAAGGACCTAGAAAAGAACAGGAGTCAGCTTGTCTGAGAAATGGATTTAGAAACAAACTGTAAAGGATAAGAACTTACTAATGAAGGAAAAAGTAGAGTTACTTTTCAAGAAATGATGAGGACAAGCATTGTGAATATTCTAAGATAATAACAGGAATAGTGTGTTTTGGAATGGGAAAAACAGCTGATTTGGTGGAACCTGAAAAATATATTGGAGAGTGCCTCAGGCTGAGACTGGAATCCAGGAATCATGTCATTCAGAACTTAAAGGCCATGAAAAGAATTTTAATATACTTTTCTCTGACCAGCAATGAGAAGTTCTGAGTGTACTTAAGTAAGAGAGAGAGCCATTATGAAATTAATTTGGCTTCGATATGAAGACTGAACATGGAAGAAACTGGAGTGGACGAAATGCAACTTCCTGGTTAGGAAGTCATCTGCCATCCTTAGGTAAGAAATGATGGTGGCCTAGGGTAGGATTGTGACAGTAAGGAGGGAAGAAGATATAAGAAAGAGATACTTACCCCCAGAGAATATTAAAAGTGCATTGATTTAGTGGATGCAAAAAGTAAGAGCAAATGTATCAGGGATGCCTTTTTGGGCCTGTGATTGTCAAACTTCATAGATATGGTAGTGCTTGTTCACTGCGATAGGAAATTCTGAAGGAAGAGAACCAATTATGAATTTAATTTTATGAAGTCTATGAAAGATCAAAAAATATACATTTAGAATTAAGATGTTGAATTTCAACAGATAATATACATTAGGAAGTTATCACATGTGGATGATCATTTAACCATATGATGAATGAGACAGCCTAGGTAAAGTGTGGATTGAGGAAGAAAGGTTAAAGTTGACTTTTATACCCACAATTGTTACAGTTTAGGTATACAAAAAGGAGCGGGCAAGGGCTGAAGCTGCTAAAGCACTTGCCTGGCATGCGCAAGCATGCGGATTCAAACCCTAGCACCACGTACACAATGGAAGTGTTGGAGCAATGAGAGCTGCATGAAAAACTACATAAAATTGATTCTCTTTCTCTCTCTCTCTCTCACTGTCCCTCTCTCTTAAAAAAATGGGCAAAGAAATCTGATAATTGCAGACAGGAGTCATAGAAGAAAAATTAGAAGAATGCAAGAGAAGCCAAAGGGGAACTAACTAACTAACTGACAACAACAACATATAGACGTTATTGAGATATCACTGACACTTTACTAGAAAACGTTTCTTTAAGAGAGGCAAATATAATTAATGAAAATCACATGTAAGCAAAGAGTAAACCCAATATGAAAAAATAAATATGTTAAATCATGAAATACAGTTGTAGAAACCTCTGTGTGAAAATTTGAATTCCTGAAAGAAATAAGCAATTCTAAAGAAACATATAATTTGGCAAAATCAATTTTTGAGAAGAACAACTTTTAAAAAAGACCAATTTCCATGAAACAAATAGGAAATTTTTGTCAAGTGCCTGTCACCAAAAATTACTGGCTTGAGATAGTTTTTCAAAGGAATTTTTTTTTGTAAACCAAAAGAACAGATAATTCCCATGCTATTTAAACTGTTGCGGAGTGTGAAACAAAAGGAAACATTAAAATTCTATCAAATGAAAACAACGTTGGCACTAAAATTTATAATGAATTGTACTAAAGGAAAGAAATGCAGAGATAAATTTCTTTTATGAATATTAACAAGTTTCCACATAAAATATCCACTAGCAGAATAGAGAGAAATATATTATGCTTATTGTGTTCTTTATTCCTGTAATGCAAGAGTGGTTCGACACTAGGGTACTATTATCAAAAAACAAAATTTTTAAATACCTAGGAAGAATAATCTTTATCATCACCATATATCTTTAAGCAGATTTAGTACAGGTAAATATCTTCTTTGGTGTAGAGTAACTAATAAGTTAGGGATAAGTATATACTTAATTTCTATTATAATTCAAAAGACTGAAAAATTGAAGACACGGTATGATACACTCAGGGGCAACACTTTTTTTTTTTTTTTTAATCTCAGGGATTGAACCTAGGGGTGCTTAACCACTGAGTCACATTCCAGCCCTTTTTTATTTTTTATTCTTGAGACAGGGTCTCACTAATTTGCTTAGGGCTTTTTCCAAGTTGCTGAGGCTGACTTTGAACTTGCCTGCTTCAGCCTTTTACCACAAGGCCACTGTCATCATTATTACTTAAGCTTATAACCAAGACAAAAAGTTATAAACTTTAGAAATAGTTCTTAAACCAATTTCTATTTTAAAAGGATTTGACTCAGGAATGATATATTTGTAAGATTTTCAAAACGTGTTGCAAAAATTACTACAATAAATAAGAGAACTCAGTAAACAATTAGCATAAACAATTAGTATAATTAAAATGAATGTTTCCATACATGCAAACAATTTGTTAGGGAATATGAAAGAATGAAAGATAAAATTTCTAGTAGCAATAAAACTAATTACTAACAATTGGCAAGAAAATGAAGAAAAAATTACTATACTTCAGACAAAAGAATATTTGAAGTAATAGCTTATAGTGTGGTTTGATAAGAAGGTTTAGCAAAAACAAGACATCCATTTTCTGTTAATTATACATTTAATATGATCTTAATTTTAAAATTCAGCTATTTAAAATATAATAACTCTAAATTTGATATTTATCAAAAAGAAGAGCAATATGTGATCGGAATTTCTGAAGAAAGCAAAACAGATGTATTGGCACATGAATACACAGTTTCAAAGAACAGATAGAAATTTCAAAAATCAATCTCAATTATATTGAAAGTTAGAATGTGATCGTCATCTCATACCAGTAGGGATAAAAATGACCTATTAAATAAATGTTATTGGTACAAAAACAGTGTCAGATACCTAACAAGATACACATCAAATAGTTCTTGGATGTAAATGTAAAGAAATGGGTCCATAAAAGCTACTGAATGTGGGGCACAGTTGTGGTAGGAAACGAGAGAATTGTTTTATAATCACATTGTGCAAAGGTCATTGCGTGACTCAAAATTCAAAATCTATCAAAATAGCAACAAACACTATTTGGCAAAATTCATCACACCAAGTATCAAGGAATAAATCTACAAGTCACATAATAGCATATTTTCCTATCATATACAGAATTCCAATAAATAAGTAATGAAAAGATAAACAGAAAAATGGTCAAAAGACATGAATAAAGTTATGTGGGAAATTAAAATTTTGCAAATGCTTCTTAACATATATGAAAGTGCATTGATTTCACTCACAAGGATAGTAAGGTATATTAAACTGATAGTGCTCACTGTGGCAGTACATAGACCAAGCATTAATATAATATAGGGAACATGAGGCCTACCATCATAATATTATTTTATATTCAGGAGTTTTGGTAAATGAACAAGCTGTCTGCTTTTGCCACAATAAAAGCATGGCCCCTGAGCAAGGATGATGTGCAAATTCACAAAGTGTTTCATATTAAAGCAACACAATCAAAATTGAGATCCTGCTTTTCAGCATCAACTTGGCAGAAACCCAAAAAATTTAAAGCACATTTGGCAAGTCTTTGGGGAGGAGAAACCAGATCATTCAATATGAGTGATAGTGTAAATTGGTACCAACTCTAGGAAGAGCAATTTAAAATTTATAAGGTGTATAAACTTTGAGCAACCAATTCCACCTCTAGGAATTTATATGTATATACATACATACATATATATATATGCATATGTGTTCACAAAATAGAAAATGTGTTTATGAGGTTAATCACTATGACAAATTGTAATAGCAAGAGTAGAAAAAATTTAATTGCTGGTAAGGGATTCTTTATATTATATTCACACAATAGAATATGATGCACTGTTTTGATGTGGGATTTTCGAGATACATCTAAAATAAAAAGCACAGGCAGAATGTGTAAAGTACTGGACCATTGAGGTATAATGTGGATGAATCATTCACTTATATTTGCTTTCAGAGACATTAAAACTTCCCTAGATATTGAGAATGAAATCATTTTGTAAGGGGTAGGTGCTAGACGAAGAAATGGAAGATATGGGTCAGAGGAACAAAGTAGTATGCAGAATAAAAAACTAGAGATTTAATGTACCACATGAGGACTGCAGTCATAATATTGCTTTATATTTAAGAGTTTTGCTAAATGAACAAACTATCTACTCTTGTCACAATAAAAGAAAATGCATAACTGTGTGAGATGATGGCTTTACTGTAGTAACCATACAAGAGATACATCTTATATATGCATCCCATAACATTATATTGTATTCCTTAAGCATACACATTAAAATTTACTTTTGAAAAACCTTTGTAAATCTGGGAGTGGTATACATGCTGTAGTTGCAACTACTGTGGGTCTGAGGTGTGAAGATCATTTAAGACCATGAGTTTGAGGCCAGACTCTCACCTCAAAAACAAAAACAAACAAACAATAAGCAACCGAAACTAAACAAAAAACACCTACAACAAGCTATTCTAGAAAGACACACAGATTTTAACACAGTAATTTCTGAGAAATAGAATGGAAAGAAGATTTTTGAACTGTGTAAAAACATGTTTGAAATTTGTACATTTTATTTAAAAATACATTTAAAGATGACTGTTAGGAAATACAAAGGAGAATATTTCCTTGTGTTGAATGAGGAAAACACTCCTCAGTTTGATTGCTAATCATCCTAAAAGTGAAGAGGCATGATAGCTTGTACCAAAAGACGATGATAATTGCAGAGGTTATGATTTTGCTAAGATTGATGGGTTTGCCTCTGTGTTGATGGTTTTGTTAGGCCTATCAGGAAGATTGGAAAGTCTGAACAAGAAGATTCTTACACGACCATAATATTACCTAGTACAGCTGAAATTCACAGTGGGTTCATTATTTAATGTGTCTTCTTAAACCTGGCCCAGTGGTGTGGCTGTGCATACGTCCGTTTTCTCAACCGAAGGCCAGTTCAAGGCACACTGTTGGAATAGAAAGTTTACTCAGTGGTGAGCTCCCCTCTCAGAGAGCGTATCTTTTGCAATGGCAAATAAACTATGCATGTGAATATGTATGAAGTCAGAAAATTCACGTTTGCAGGACAAGTAAAGTGCTATGGGTTTTTAGAAAAGCTGGTGGTGACTTCCAGCTGGGGAATAGGAAAGGGAAAGTTGAAGGAGGCCCAGCATTTGCCCAAAGACAGAATGCTAAAGGATATGTGGTCAAACGGCAGTTCAGGTGGTAAGCACAGCAGGAAGACAGGAAGCAAGGACAAGAAGAGGGAAGAACCCATCATTTCAGAGTGGCTTAAACACATGAGAGAAGTGAAATTGGTGGGCCCAGATTATAGGGCTTTGGTAAAGTCTTAAGAGTTTGGATTTCTTTCCACAACACTGGGAAGGTTCTGAAGGCTCTGGAAGTTGATGAAAGTTGAGATAGTAGCACTCAAATAACCTCTTAGAAAGCCTGACCTCATTAAAGTTTTATAGGATGGGTCAGAAGAAAAAGAAAACAAGAGGTTATTGAAGATATACAAGTATAATAGAATTGTTAAGATCAAAAAGGCAAAGGGGTTGGAGGTATAGCTCAGTGGAACAGAGTGCACCCATAGGAAGTAGTAGACCCCAGGTTCAATCCCAGCCCCCACCCCAAAGAAGAAAGAATAAAGCACCCGGAGAATGCAAGACATAAGAGAAGAAATAAATAGATTAGAAGAAATGGTAGGGACTTAATAAATACCTGTTTTATGAACAATAGTTTAATGAATGAGTAAATGAATGAATGGATAAGACCAGATAGACGGAAACCAAAATTAAAAGCTAATTTTTTTCTTATTTATGAGAATACAAAGTAGTAAAATATTGCATTGTATATAGAATTTTTGCCAAATTATCTTGTTATAAAGTTATTGAACAAGTCTGTATCCAGTTCTACATCAAGAGCTCTCTTTCCCTTCCTTCATCCTCAGAGGAAAGGCTGAATCAAGGGTTTGATAAAATGGGAAAATCTTAGCTTTTTGTTGAATAGTTGCCAGAAGGATTCCAAGAGCTGATATTCTTTTTGAGAGTTTCTCTGATCAATGGTTGATTTGAAGTGCACTGCGGAATGGCTGTGGCTTCTCAGGTGCACTGGAGAAGGTTCTCAGCCACCCTAGAAGGGACTGGGACCAGTTACTGTATAGTTATAAATTAGATCAAATCAGGAAATGAGGTAAGAGAATACTACTGGATATAATCCTGGATGCTCCTCAAATAAAGAAAGGAAAAACAGATGTCTGAGGGAGGAAGAGGAGAAAGGAAGGAAGATGTAAAAAAAGAAGGAAGGAAGGAAGAGAGAAAAGGAAAGAGACAAAAAATGAAGGAAAGACAGAAGGAGGAAGTGGAAGAGAAGGAAGTTAGCAAAAAATAAAGAAGGAATAAAAGAAGGAAAGGAATGAAGGAAAAGGGGAAAGAGCAGAAGAAAAATTAATGTTTTTTGAAATTTTTCCAATGGAAAACTTACATACATTTCCCTTAACAAATAAAATAAGCACTATGATTTTTGATTTTATAGATGAATTATCTGTATTATTACTGTATCTCTCAAGATTTATGAAGCCACTCTCTTTAGCTGTAAGTGAATGTGTAACGAAATAGTTTATGACAAGGAAATGTAATCATTGCAAGAACACAGACTGTGGGAAGATATTGAGATGAGACAGTTTATGTTCAGTTTTAATTCAACTGATAAAACTATTAGGGCGCTTTACTTTTAGCAGATGCTGTCAGCTCCAGTTTCTATGGAAATGCTAAGCTGCTGCCATGGAGTAGTCAATGATGCTATGGGAACAACATTCTCAATAATGTCATTTCTTCTCTGAAGGAGCAATTTGCTTCTTTTTCTCTCTTGAAATGTGATACACCCACTGACGATTTCAAAATTCCTTCATATATGCACACGACATGAACTGTCTGTGCTACAGTTCCTCTCAAAGCTGCTGTAAATAAAATTATATGCCCAAACAATAATCTTTCAATTGACAGGATAAAGAGAAAGGCAAACAGTTTAATAATCAATATGAGGCACAGACTGCCTTCATTTAAACTTAGCCTTTAAAATCACATCTAATGTATTTGACGTCTTACTGATGTGCCTGTTTCTTCCATTAATATATACCATGGCCTAGCTGGATAGGAACTGTGGCTCCTGCTCTGTTCTTTACTGCATCTGTCAAGTCACTGCACACTACAATTAGGATTCCAGCTGCTTGCAGACATCTGTGCCTTCAGTTTGCAGCTAGTCACTGCTGGGAGGGGTTACCAGCAGATGGAAACAGTGTATGATGAAGGGTGGGGTAGGATATTTGTTGTGTCACTTCAGCCAATACATGTTGCCTACTTAGTAAATGTTATTGTTCACTCTGAGCTAATATTTTGAATTGTTTCATAAAGAATTACATTTATATGTATAAAGAGCAAGGTTAATATAAAAGCTAAAAGTTGATTCTGTGAGTGCAAGGAATCCTGGGGTTTGTATAGTGTATGTCTCATGATGTTCTAGTCCATAAATGCCCTAAAGAAGAAGAAGAAGGAGGAGGAGGAGGAGGAGGAGGAGGAGGAGGAAGGAGGGTGGAGGATATCTTTTTTAAGAGAGAGGAGAGAGAGAGAGAGACAGAGAAGGGGGGAAGAAGAGATAATCAATTTTATTTACTTTTTCCCGTGGCTTTACTTGCTTCAACATTTTGTTTTGCAGGTGGGGCTGGGGTTCAAACCCACATCCTCAATCATGCCAGGCAAGCACAGTAACTACTGAGCCACTGTTCCAGTCCCGAGCCTGGAGGATTTCAGGCAGTGACTACCAAGGCAAGGACAGACCTATCTCTTCTAGGTCTCCAGCTATCACCATTTTTCTTGGTAGGGGAGGCTTTTTGTAGTAATGCTAGTAATAGGAGAGGATTTTTAAACATTGCATGGCAAAACAATGCTTTAACCTAGATGTTATTTACTTTGGGTATTTTTTTGGAAAGGAAGTGGCCAGAAAGGGTTAATAGAGATGTTAGAAAAAATTGAAAGTACGCAAGCCATCCCTCAGTGTGACAACTGCTACCCTCCCATTTCATAAAGTCAGATATTAGCTTCATTAGTGCCATTAGATTTATTGTTATTGATGGGGTCTTGCTATGTTGCCCAGGTTGTCCTTGAAATTGCTTGTGATATTCTTATATCAGTCTCCTGAGTAGCTGGGTAAATTATAGGTGACTGCCAGAGCGCTAGCTCTCCACTTGAACTGATGTATAATAATTACAAATAGGGTGTGTATTGCTTAATTTCCCTCAGATATGAAGCCAATGAAAAGAGATAAGTTAAATTAATTTGTCATTAACACAATAAGACTTTTAATATTTTACTCTTTGAGTCCAGTGGGGCTCTAAGCCTGACTGCAATTATTTTGGTGCCTGCAGGTCCCTAAATTCTATTCCTGTTAGATAAATTGCCATAATTCTGTTTTTTAATGTAGAAAAGCTCAAGGGGATAGTACATCTTTGAGTAATCTGTTAAAGTTTAGTGGTGTCTTCCATTATCTTGCTTTTATGGGAGACTGGATGGCAAAGGTAAATGCACCATGATGCTATTGGCCACGGTGAGCTGGCCATTCCAGGCAGGAATTTAAAAACAGGCAGATTTTAAGACTCCAATGGCCCAGGAATGTTGTAAATCAATAGGAATATGAGAATGTAAACACCAATAGTCAGTTATCCCTAGATTGCTGTACCAAGTGTGTTAGCTGCTGTTTGCAGGAAAATTGGTCCTAACCGAAATCAGTCTGCTCCTTCTCAGACCTATTTTGTTGACTTTGTCCTTTTGGAGTTTTGAACATCTTGGAGTTTTTACTCTATTTCATTCTTGGTCAGAAGACAAGGCTATATTTTTCACTTAACAGAGTAGCATATGTGCCCTGGTGCTTCCATGATGCCTGGGTGGAAATGACGCATTGCATCTCTCCCTGCTCCCTTCATTGTCCCTGCCCGACAGTATGCACATATATCTTCTTTGAATTTCTTCTATCACTAAAAAGGATAAACAGTGCGTAGAACCCAGTTAACAGATCCTTTGCAATCCCTGAGAGGGGACAAATTTGAGTAAACACCAGCAAGCATTTCAACTCCAACTGCTGCCCAGAATTTAAACCATAATATCTTGAGATGCTACTTCATCAAAGCTGCATCAGTCTTGACACGTGAGCCTCCCTAGGCAGTAGTCTAGGGTGGATAAAAAGGCTAATCATGCCACACATTTTGAAAGAAAAATGGGAGCTCTATGTAGTGCTGGTCCATGTATCATCACTATTTTCAGGACAAGTGAAATGTCAAGGCTAAAATACCCTCAAGCCATCTATAAAATAGTGTAAGCCAGATACGTAGTCAGGGCAGAGTTTTGAAATATTATTCAATTGGTTTTCTCCATCAGAAAAAAAGTCCAAAATATATTTTTCTGCTCCACATTTATCAAAAAGGGTACTGAATTAAAAGTAAAAATATGGCAACAGAATAGTATCCTGTCAAGTTTAATCTATGTGCAATAGTCCAATCTATCTTACAAAATACATTATACTGAAATTGGAAGGCTATTTCAGTATGATGCTTGAGTTTTCCTTCTTTAATACTAGTATTTTGATTTTTACACTTGCATTATGAAACAATGAGATAGTGTTTAATGTGTTTTGCTATTGATAATCCTGTATATTAACTCTTCTCTTATTCACAAAATGGAAAACTATTGCAATTTAAAGATTTATGTCAGTTTTCAAAAATCTCAATTAATTTTGTGAAGATTTACGTTGTTCATATGTAGTATATAAAATTATGGAAATGCAAAGATATATATATGTATATATATACATATATATATATGGGGTAAATGTTTTTTGACAAACTAAAACACAAA
>PVKS010000976.1:51365-159733 GCA_004027875.1 Aplodontia rufa
TGAGAGAGAGAGAGAGAGGGAGAGAGATGGAGAGAATCAAAAATTTTTTGAGTTTTTCACATGGCTTTCATAGCTTTGACACTTAGTTGTGTACGTGGGTGCTGGGGTTTGAACCCAGCATGCCGGGCAAGCACCGTAATCACCGAGCCACCGCTCCAGCCCCTGCTCGTATCAGTTTTAAGAGCACAAAGAGAAATAAGAACTGCTTTCTGACTCACTTAAACAGGAGTTAAATCAATGAAGAATAGCATAAGACATTTGTTTACTTTTATTGGTGCACTATAATTATACATAATTATATAATTATACAATTCATTGCAATTTATATATTCATACAATATAATATAGCAGTATAATTTGCTTAATTTCATATAAAATTTTTAATGGTGTTTTAAAAAAATAAAAAATCTATCTTATTGTTTTAAAAATATTCATTCAGGGGCTGGAGTGGTGGCTCAGAAGCTACAGTGCTTTCTTGGAATGCGCAAGTATAGGAGTTCAAATCCCAACACCACGTACACAGCAAGGTCTCGGAGCAACGAAAGCCACATCAAAACTAAATAATTTTTTTTTTCTCTCTCTCTCTTTCTCTGTCCCTCTATTTTTTTTAAATAGTAATTTAAGACCATTACAAATTAGCACCAAAGATATAGACTTTGACCTATCCCTGAATAATTTTTTCCGCATATTTATGAATGTAAAAAAGATGATAAAAGGCAAGAAGGCTCTATCTTTATACTGACAGTGAAAAAAATGATCCTGAAAAGATGTTAACAACATAACAATGATATTCACATAGCTTCTACTTTCATTGCAAGAATAAAACCCCATTTGCCTAGACAATTTACATATAATTTCAACATTCAAAGCCACCATATTAATCATGTTCAATTAGTAGGTCAAGCTTTTAGTTCTCAGAATTACAGAAGAGAAAGCAGATGATGAGGATGGCATCCTGTCCTTCCTATCTTTCTTTTCACTACTATAAGATTTCCAACCCCCACCCATGATTTGAAGCTAGTTCCCTGATCAGATAGTAACAAATTGAGACCTCAGAAAATAGTCAAAAACTATATTTTCTCTAAAAATAACCTAGATGTGAAGAAATATTCATGTAAGTTAGAGGACTCATAAACCTACAGAAGGTTCATTTGCTTTTTCCACATTGACATGGATTTCTTCTCATTTCAGAGGTAATGACTTTTCTAGTTAAAAACAGTAATTATTTAATTGGAAGGAATCTTAGAGATAATTTTATCCAGTACACACTTGCATATGTTGTACTGAGGAAATTAAAATCCATATAGAGTAATCTCTGAAAAAGCTCATCTAGCCTCTATCATACTGGTCTTCTAGTAGACTTCTTTCCTTATATCTGACCATACTATGAACCTTTTGAAACTTCAGCTGCAAGGCATATCACTGGAATAGCCTTTTGCTAAAGAAAGCTTATTGATTTTGAACTACTGAATTTATACAGTTTTATTAAAGGATATTCTTCTAAATAGTATAAGTTTTAGATTCCACAAAACCTGAAACCGTCACATGTATATAGATATAGTAATTTTAACTGTTAATTGTGTTTGACTAAATTGAAGTAATTTTTTTGTAGGGAGTAAAAGGTCCAGTCAATCAAGAGATCATAGACTGGATCATGAGGGACTTATCTGTTCAAAGTGTCATTTTCAAGACATTCTCATTACTTATGAATCAAAATTTCTCCCTGCTTCATAGGAAATCATTTGTCACTCATTAAATAAATCTAGCTGATATCAAAACAATTTTAACATTCACAAACATCCAAGCTTACTTAAATAGAAATAGGATTTTTAAATGTCAAGAATAACCTGTATTTCTTTTTTTTATTGGTACTGAATATTGAATCCAGAGCATTCTACCACTTAGCTACATCTCAGCCCTTTTAAGTTGATTTTGACAAAAGGTCACCCTAACTTGCCCAAACTAGACTCGGACTTGCAATCCTCCTGTCTCATCTCCCAAGTAGCTGCAATTGCATAAGGGTACCAGAACCTATATTTCTTTTTCTTTTTTTAAAGAGAGAGATAGAGATAGAGATAGAGAGAGAATCAATTTTATTTACTTTTTTCATCTGGCCCTTGTTTCTCTGACAGTCATATATGTGGTACTGCTGTTTGAACCTGAGTCCTTGCACATGCCAGGTAAGCGCTCCAACCATTGAGCAACTGCTACAGCCCCCATAACCTATATTTCAAGTTAAAGGCTTTGCATGCTTTGATTTTTTTAAATCATAATGAAATTAAACTTTAACTTATGTAGAATAGGGAGTTATTTAATTAATTATTCTGGCACTTTTGATTGTTCGTAATATTTAGTGTTCATTCCATGGTTGATAATGAGAATGAATAATAAAACACTTCATCATTTAGCACATTACAGTATGATCAAAGAACAATATCAATAAAAACAAAAACAAAAAGACACAGGTAAGTGTTGTCAAACCTGGTTAGAAAAATTTTAATCTACGAAGTAAAAATCCACAAATATAGAAGACTTCCTGTCCCCCTTTGTATATACACAGATATATATAGACATATATTTTATATTTATATATATTTTATATTTATTTGTGACATTGGAAAGTATTTTCATTTGAGTAAATCATTGAGCTTTTATTAAATCATTTTCTCTATCCCTTTGAGAGTTTAGGAAAATATTTATATGATATTTTATGCAGCATAATAAGCCAATTTAAGAAATGAGCACTGGAAACATCATGTGACCCAACTATTTCACTCCTTAGTATATCTACAAAAGATCTAAAATCAGTATACTATGGTGATATAGCCACGTCAATGTTTATAACAACACAATTCACAATAGCCAAGGTAAGGAACCAGTCCAAATGCCTGTCAACAAATGAATGGATTAAGAAACTATGAGACTATGTACATCCATACAGTGGAGTTTTACGGAGCCACAAAGAAGAATGAAGGGGCTGGAGCTGGGGCTGGAGCCGTGGCTGGGTGGTTACGGTGCTTGCCTGACATGCGCGAGTATGTGAGTTCAAACCCCAGGACTGCGTACACAATGAAGTCTTGGAGCAACAGAGGCCACATGAAAAGCTAAATAAAAATTGTTTCTCTCTTTTTCCCTCTCTTTCTCTCTTACTATCCCTCTCTCTTAAAAAAAAAAGAAGAATGAAATTATGGCATCTATGTGTTGGTAAGTGGATAGAACCAGAGAATACCATACTAAGTGAAATAGGCCAAACTCGGAAAGTCAAGAGTTGAATGATTTCTCTCATATGCAGAACCTAAACAAAAATAAGGGAGAAATTAAGAATGTGTGTGAAAATTCCATGAAAATAGAAGGGGGATCAGTGGAGTAAAGGAAAGGGATTGAGGGGGAGGATGGAGGGATGGGAAAGGGAACCAATGGTGGAATAAAACTGACCAAACTATTCAATGTGTATACATGAATATACCATAGTGCTTTTATCCTTTATGTATATCTATAATGCATTAACTCAAGGAAAAAACTGTAAATAAGTAGAAAAAAGTCCAGTAAAATAAAGAAACAGGAATGGGGAAAGGAACAAGGGAGAGAAAAGAAAGACTTGGGGACTACATTAGAGCAAATGATATTTCATGCTTGTACATTTATGTCAAAATGAAACCCAATATTATTCATCACTATAATGCACTAATACAAAATTGAAAAAAATTTCTATAAGTTAAATAAACAAATAACTCTAGCAGACTAACTTTAAAATATAAGTCAGAATCCCAATTTCCTATGATAGCTTTACCATAAGAAAAATATCCATGTAGTGTTCCTGAATGTCAAATCATTTGCTGGTTTGAGTGAATTGATTTGAGGCAGAGACATTGCTTATAAATGTAGTGGATCATCAAAAGACATGCATTCTGCTCCTTCATGTAGTATTACTTTAGACTATATTAGTGCCCAGAGGAATTTTATCATCTAAATTTAAGAATATTCCCCTTAGTCTAAAAACATTTTAGATAAATTTTTAGTATGAACCTAGTTTGTACAAATAAATTCCATGTTTATGGAATAAATTTTTGTTGTTGAAAAAATCTAATTTGATAACATAAGTTAGTTGTCTAAAGATTTCCTAGAGAGTAGGATTTAATCTTATTTATTTATTTATTTGGTATTGAGGATTGAACCCAGAGGCACTTAACCACTGAGTCACATCCCCTGCCCTTTTTTATTTTTTAATTTGACATGGGGTCTGCGTAAGTTGCTTAGGGCCTTGCTAAGTTTCTGAGGCTGCCCTTGAACTTGTGGTCCTCCTGTCTCAGTCCTGAGTCACTGGGATTACAGGTGTGTATTGCCACATCTGGAGATGGTAGGATTTTAGAAAAAGACTACATGGGTGGATTAATAATGTTTAGGACAAAAATTCTATTTGAAGTGGAAAAAAATTCTACCTTTTAGTCTAAAATAAATCTAATATGTCTTTGAGGAAAACACAGTCTATATTCATCCATTTTACAAAAACAACAGATTGGAAGAGATGAAGTTTCATGAACAGCTTTCATAACACTGTAATGTTCATGAATATGTTAATAGATATTATTGGGGTGGGGATAAAGAACCCATGGTCATTTGTACTTGAGAAATTTTGTTATACTCTGAGTTCTCATCTTAGCGTATTCTACAAAAAAGAAAGATATTTTTCAGCAAATAAATCCTTTTGGTTTTGCTTCCTTTAACCTAAGATTCTCCAACATTTTTGACTCTTCATCTTATTTTCTCTAAATAACTCTCATTTATCCAAGGAAATTATGCAGAAACAAAATTGGAGGATATTAAGTGCTCTTCTAAGTTGTATAAATTAGGTTCATACTAAAAGTTTGTTTGATGAATAAGTCAAATTTAGATATAATGTTGCAAACCAGCTTGAACATTGTGAGATATTATTTAATTTATATTCTTACTGAATTTTAGCTGGCAAAGTGTTGATGATGTGTATAAATTACATTTTTTATTATTTGATCATGGAGAGCAACAGTACTCTTATCCTGTTTGTAGTAAATATGGAGTCAATGCTGATTGTGTATTCAGAAGGTAATATTAGCTAAAACAATACTAAATCTTTCTAAAACCATGAATATTTTAGTTATAATGCTCCAAAGCACTTGTGCCAATTCTAAATGATAGATTATCTACTCCTACCCTCAACTTTTTGAAATCTTTTCAATCAATTCAGAATTCTAGTGAGTATGTATTCTCATTTTGGGATCACATCCAAAGTTATTATGGATTTTTATCTAGGGTTGGATAATTGTCACTTCAATGTTTTTTTAAAGTCTTCTTTGCAAGAATTAAACTCTACTTGTATTGGACTCTTAAATATAAACAACACATTTCTTTCAGGCTCTTGCTCTTGATTTTGATCTATTTAAAATGAAAAGAGAGAGGCAGAGAGTGAGATAAATTTCCAATGTTGTGAATTCTGCCTGATATTAACAGCATAACTAAATGCTATGAAACTAATAGTTCTGTATTTGATTCATAATATTATGATGATTATATAGTGTTATAACATTTATTTCTGAGCAGAGAACAGATCTCAGGCTTTTTGCTTTTAAAATGGATTATCTTAATATTCTATAAATCAGGTAGTATTTCCTTTTCAGATTGAGACTGAAGTTTATATTGGACCCCTGCTGGGTAAAAAAAGCAACCACTCTGTAATAACTCAAGGAACAGCAATAAAAATACCAACTTTAACTATGAATTAAATTAGAGGCTTTAGAATGGTCCATTTAACTTAAATTATGATATGCATTTTATGGTTGGTTAATATCTGAGCTTTGAAGTAAGAAACTCAACATTAAGTCATTCAATTATAGAATACCTGAATTCTTTCCATATGAAATAATGAAATATGTTTTTCCAAAGTTAAGTTGGGCATGAATTTCACTTTCCTTGTGTACTTTGCCCCAAATGCAACATAATATGTCCCATATGTGAATACTGCTGCTAATGAACTAGTATAAATTCCATGAGAGTAAGTCCCTGTGAACTTTAGAGAAATACTGAGGCTTTTCCTATATCTAACAGATGCTGATGCTAATAGCTACTAAGAGCTAATGCTACACTAGGTACTGAGATAAAGTAAAAAAACATTTAAATAGTTATGTTTTATCATGATCATGATCATCATCCCTATTTTGCAGTTGAGGAAAGATATATATATATATTTCCTTTAGTCATTTTAGGGCAAGAAATTTTAGCAAAACTTTGCTGAGAAGCAACTACATATCAATGTCTACTATATGTTATTTATCTTTCTAAGTGTTGATTAAAAGTATGCTTGTTACATTCCACCAAAAGCAATGTACAGATTCAATACAATTCCATCAAAATACCAATGGCATTCTTCATAGAGCTAAAAAACAACAGTCTTAAATTTCATTTGGAAGAATGAAAGACTCAGAATAGTCAAAGCATTTCTAAAAGGCAATGCTGGAGGCATCATAATACTGGACTTCAAATTATACTGCAGAGTTACAGTAACAAAAAGCACATGGCACTGGCATAAAATGGACACATAGGTCAATGGTACAGAATAGAACACACAGAGACAAACCCACACAGATCTTTGACAAAAGTCCCAAAAACCTGTGATGGAGAAAAGGCAACTTTTTTGACAAAGGGTACTGGGAAAACTGATTATCCATAGGTAGAAAAAGGAAACTAGACTCTCATCTCTTGCCCTACACAGAAATAGAATAAAAATGGATCAAAGACCTCAGAATTAGACCAGAAACTATACAACTCCTAGAAGAAAATATGCAGTTAATATTTTAGCATATAGGCACAGACCAAGACTTTCTGAATAGGACTCCAAACCTTAGGAAATAATGCTAAGATTTGATAAATGGGATAGTATCAAATGAGAAAGCTTCTGCACAGCAAAGGAAACAATTAGGAATATGAAGAGAGAACCCACAAAATGGGAGAGAATCTTTGCTAGATTCTCTTCTGACAGATTATTATATAGAATACTGAAATAACTTGAAAAATTTCATACCAAAAATATAAAATAATCTAATTAAAATGAATTATCAGATATTTCTCAAAAGAATAAATGCAAATGATCAACAAATCTATGAAAAAATTCAACCTCATTAGAAATTATAGAAATGAAAAATTCCACTGAGATCTCATCTCACACCAGTCAGATTGGCGGTCATCAAGAGTACAAGCAATAATAAATGCCAGAGAGGCTGTAGGACAATGAAGGAACACCTTTACACTGTTGCTGGAATTGTAAATTAGTATAACCACTATAGAAATAAGTATAGAGGTTCCTCAAAAGAGTAGAAATGATAGAAACAGAAAGTAACTAACAATTTTTCAGGAGATGAGCGCAACTGAGAGCGGTTGCTTAACGGCTATGGAGTTTCTGTTCAATGATGAAAATGGTCTGGAATTACATAATTTTGATGGTTTTGCAACATTAATGTACTAAAAGCCCCTGAATTGTACACTTTAAATAATGAATCATATTTTACACAAATTTTATCTCATTAAAAATAAATAAACAACAACACAAAGGAGACTATGAAGCCACCATATGACCCAGCTATACCACTTCATTGCAGTTTTCCTAAAGAATAAAAGTCACCTTACTTTAGTGTCATGCATGCCCGTGTTTAGAACAGCACAATTCTTAGTAGAGATTATGGTACAAGCCTGGGTGTCCATCAACAGATAAATGGATGAATAAAATGTGGTATATATACATAGTGAAGTTTTATTCAGTCGTAAAGAAAAATGAAATCATGTTATTTGCACGAAAATGAATGGAACTACAGACTATCATGTTAAGTGATATAAGTCAAACTCTGAAAGTTAAGGGTTTTATGTTTTTTTTCTCATATACAGAAGCTAAAAAGGAAAAAGGAAAAGGAAGTGGGGGACAGGAAGGGGAATCTCATGAAAATCAAAGGAAGAAAAGTAGAATAAAAGCATCAGGGTGTGGGAGGAGGTGAGGGGGGAAAGCGCTGGGGAGGGATATTGACTGATTTTTATTGTTATGTTGCGTGCATGTATGAATAAGTTACAACAGCTCTCATCATCACGTACAACTGTAAAGCACCAATGAAAATCTGGAAAGAGGAAAAAATAATAAAATAAAAGTAAAAGTATGGCATTTAGTTGTTTTTAACTTGTTTTTGTCATCTGTGGTGGATTCCAAATATGGTCACAAATTCTTCTCAAGAATTTGGCTGTTCTTGTTAGAGATGAAATCTATGTCCCCATTCTTTGAATCAGGTCTGTAATATGTGTAATTGAATGAGGCAAGAGTACTGTCCTGCCACCTCCTCACTACCTAAAGTAGCTTTGCAGCATTCCTCTTGTTTTCTTGGAACGCTATCCCGAGATTACCACAGGACGAAGTCCAGCTGATGTAGTAGAGAATGAAAGGGAGCAGCAATGTGTTCCCTGTAATACCAGAAAATTTATATTTGTTTTTCTAGACACTAAGTTTTTAGAACTCTTTAGCTACTATATGCTGTTTCATAGAATATTACACAGTGATAAAACAGTCACTCCTTCCCCTGGGCAAATTTGATGTGCTAGCTATTTGGTTAGATTTATGACATCCAATAGACATCAAGTGAAAGCAACTGAATGCACAAATTTATCATTTCATGTTTCTTAGTTTTTATTTTTTCATGGAAAACATTTGTTGCTGTGATGTCCAGTCCCCACCCCACTATGTAATGCCTGTTTGCAGAGGTGGCATTGCAAACCACAGGAAACCAATGCGTTGTCATATTGAATGGATGAGTGCAGGCTGCTTCACTGGTATCTTTCAACTCTGTTGTCCAATAGGCATGTAGAGCTGCTTAACAGTTCTAGGCATAAGAAAATGTATAAAGACAAAAACAAATCAAGTCTTTTGCCTAGACTCCATGTGTAATTCTCTTAGCATGGGAGCACCCATTCTTCCCTGAGGAGGAATAAGAAAACAAATAACCTTTGGGGTCCATCTTCCTAGCTCAAGTCTCACAGAGCTAATGACTGATTATCCCTCACTACTTTACTCCTTGGTCTTCTGTTATATGTGCTAGGATTCAAGGAATCAGAAGGACACTGTGGGTAGAGGAGCCAGTGGGCCTCCAGTTGTGTTCATTTCTCTCTTGAAATGTCATACTGGATGCCTTGTATAGAACTTTGGGGACAAGCAATCAATTTTAGACAAAGGAAAGTTCTGTTCAACATCATTGTGATGTGCAATTAATTCTCAAATGACTTTTTGATTTTGTTTTTGCCATTGCACTAAAATACTAAAATTAATGTGATTTTCCTTACTCCCAGACTTGTTTTACAAATAACTGATTTCCTTTTTTTTATTTGTTCGGCATAGTCTTACATGTTGGAGGGAATTGTTGTTACATAATCATACATGCATGGATATTGACAAAGTATGTTAGGGCTTATCCTAGTCCAGAATCTCCCTGCTTTGTCCACACCCGCTCTCATGTCTCCTCTGCATGATCTCCATGTTTTAGATAGAAATAAGCATATAAGTATGTATTAATTTTCATATTTCTGACTTTCTCTGCCTGCCTGTGTATAGTTGGGCTTCTAATGGGAGTCAAGAGTTCCCACCTGCATTGATAACCCCCTTAAGCCCTCCCTCTCCTCTCTGCCTCCCACTTTTCTCCCCAATCCGTCATAGCTATGGTTCCCCTGCTTATGTGAAATTTCACCTATGTTGAGATTATTATTTAAGCTTAGCTAACTTTCATCCTGTCTTAGTTTTTACTCTAGCTGCTACATATGAGAGAAAACAAAGTCTCTGAGTTTGGGATATTTCATTCAACATAATTTTTTTCCATCTCCATCCATTCAGCTGCAAATGCCATGATATCATTCTCTCTAGTAGCAGCGTAAAACTCTGTTGTATACAAATAACTAATTTCCAAGTGTTTATTTCTATACATCGGTTTGTTTTTTAAAGTTAAAATTAAAGAACAAAACAAAATAAAACTCTTCTTTCAAGTACTTATGAACTTCTGCTTAAAAGACATTGCACTTGTTAAAATATTGGTTATATGTGTGTCTGCATAAATAGAACTGATAAAAAGAAAAAATATAACTGAGATATAGTTTAGAAGAGATTTATTCTGACCTCTATGATGGTAAATTGTCTTAAAGAAACTAGATGTCCATGTGTATAAGTACTCAGGAACACAATGACAACAAAAGCTATTCCTGAACTATTTGAATTATTATTAATCAGTGTTGGTTTTACATGTTGCATAAATAGAAGTACAACTAAATATCACTAATTCTGACCATATTACTCTTTAGTACTGATTCAAGTAAAAATTATAGTCAAAATATATTATTTCTCCAGAGAGAAAAATGTTAAATTATTAAGCTTTTTGATTATTTGGCAGCTAGAAGAGTTTGGTTTATTCAGTGATTTCAACATCTAAAGAACTTATTCTTAAACTTGAATATTTAATAGTGAGGCAGTCAAAACAAAGTCGTGCAGTCAGTGTAGATGGAATGATAAGGGATGATAAGAAAGAAATTGGCTGAAGGTGGCTCAGATACAGACATCTGATAAAAAAAAAAAATGTGTAGGCTTCCTCACCAAGACATTTGGGTCTGGGTGGGGAGACTATGTTATGTTACTTTTGTTGTACTTTGGAGTGAAAGCTGGGAACTAGCTTTCCCATGGTTAGTCAAGGCCAAAGACACTCTGGTTCAGGATCTGGGCCCAAGGTCCTAGGCAGTGACTTGTGAGCATGCATTTGCTGACCGTACCTGTTGACAACGCATCTTCTTTGTTTGAGCTGGACCTAGAAAGGGCCTAGTAAGTGGTGAAGGTTGTGTGTGTGTGGGGGAGGTGTTCTTAGGATAGGATAAAATGATAGAATCAATGTTAGGAGGTGGGCCCTGGGCTCCCTTCTCCCACTAGGAACAAGTGTGGTCTCTCTGTCTTCTTGTTAGAGAAGCCTGTTTACTCTCACTGCTTTCTTCTTTACTTTCCTCAATAAAATTGCTTGCTATGCTTGCCTCAGTGTTCTGCAGTGTTGTTCACTCTTCAACTCTGTGGAAGAAAGGCCCCAACATTAGCGCAGTCTCAAGAGAACTTGAAGAAGATCAGGAGCCACATCCAAAATGTTTGCTTGTTTGCTATTTTATTTCCAGGACCTATGCTGAATGACAATTGAGTCAATCAATCAATCTTAGAAGAATTATCCCTTTCGATTTCATCTAGTCACTAATTTTTGGTTATTAAGCAAGCTATAAATGAAGGAATGATTATATGGGTCAAATTCATTTGTGCTGTTTTGAAGATGAGATGTCTTCAATTAATCATGTATAATTCATTCATAATATTCTTTCATATCAGAACGCTTTAGCTGGGTTTGAGGAGAGAATAGAAAGTCAAAACCTCTGGATTCATAACATTTGTTTTCATCTAATTATCTGTGACAAGGAAACACACAATAAATGCATCAATATATAATGTGTTAAATTCTAATAAGATAAAGGAGAGAGAGAGTGATATATTATCTTGGCTTGCCAGGAATTATTTTTTTTTCTGTCTTAATGATCACAAAATAATTCCACATTTTTATACCTTTATTCTATTAATCCAACAAATAATTTTTGAGGACTAGCTTCTGTTAAATATTCAAGAGTAACAGAGAGCAAACACAGGCAACTTCTCTCTCAGGGTGGTTATAGATGAATTTGGAAGGGAAATCATAATCCAACAATAGCTTGGATATAGACAAAAATTTATAACTATTATAAATTTTTCATTCCTTGTACATCCATTTTCCTGGTGTCTCACACCCACACATTATGCCCTTGAGATGGATAATAGTGGCTTTGTGCTTACTCCTGTAACCCTTTAATCAATCATCCAGAATACAGGAGACATTTGGAGGACTTAGTAAACCTAATGAATTCCAGTGACAAAACCTTGACTCAGCCATCAAACTAAATCTACTGTTCCCTCAATTACATGGATCATTGTTTTGACTCTTCACCTGGCTTCAGTGGGGGAAATCTTCACTACCTACGATAAAGTCAGATATAGTCATTTATTAAAGTTTCATGAAAATAGATATTTCTTTTATAAAATAAACTTTGAATTAATTTTCCAAAATAAAAATAAAATAGCAAAGGAAAAATAAATGTATTTCTTAAAAATCAAGAGAGTTTATTACAATTCATGATGTACTTTTAATTGTGGCATACATGAAGCACAAACTTTGTTTCAAGTAAAATAATAATTTTAGAGAACAACAAGATTTTATTTATAAAATTAGTATAGGACTAAAAATGTATTATTTTTAATATTCTAAACTATTAGTGTCTACAGCTGAGATATTGATCTCCACATTTTAAAGGTAAGCATACATGAATCTGAACAAGGAAAAAAGGCAAAGGCAAAGAGCGTGAATAGATTTTTTTTTTTTTAAGAGAGAGGGACAGTGAGAAAGAGAAAGAGAGAATAAATTTTATTTAGTTTTTCATATGGCTTTTGGTGCTCCAAGACTTCTTTGCGTATGTGGTGCTGGGATTTGAACTTGCATACTTGTGCATGCCAGGCAAGCGCTGTAACCACTGTTACTGCTCCAGCCCAGAATATATGATTCTTAAAGAAGAAGTAGAAATGGCCACCAGGCATGTGTAACAATACTTGTCATCACTAATTATCAGGAAAATCTAAATCACAATGAGATTTTCCCTCATACCGCTTAGAATGCCTATGATCAAATAAAGAAAAGAACAAATACTAGAGAGGATGTGGAGAAAATTAATTCTTTACACAGTGTGTACCTAAGAGTGCACCTAACAGTGCTGTATGCTTCAGCAATCCTGCTTCTGGGAATATATCCAAAGGAAATTAAATTTGAATTTTAAAATGATATCTTCACTCTCATGTTTAATGCAGTGTCATTCACAACAATGTGCAATCAACCTATGTGTCTGTCAATAGATGAATGCATAAAAACATCCGCATATCTATGTTGAAATATCATTAGGTCTTAAATAAAGAAGGAAATTCTGTCATTGGTGACAACATGTATGAAACTAGAAGATGCTATGCCAAGTAAAATAAGTCAGGAAAACAACAAATACTGCAGGATCTCACACATGTGTGAGACCTCAGGTAGTCAAATTCATAGAAGCAGAGTAGAATGAGAGGGGGAAATGGGTATGTGATAGTGAAAGGGTACAAAGCTTCAGTTATGCAAGATGAATAAATTCTGGAGTTCTGATGTACAGTGTGGTGACTAAAGATAATACCTTATCATATACTTGAAATTTGCTAAAAGAGTAGATCTCAGATAGTTTTACCAAAAAGCAAAGAATAAAAAATGAACAAAAGGAAAAAAGGAAAGAGGAAAAGAAAGAGGGTGAGATGGGGTGGGGGTGCAAAGAGAAAGACTTAGAAAGCAAAGGAAGGCAAAAGGAAGAAGAAAACAAAATGGGCCATGGTAACTGTGTGAGGCGATGCGTACCTTAATTGCTTTGTGATGCTAACTTTGCAATGTATACCTGTATCAATATCAAGTTGTACACCTTCATTGTACACAAGTTTTATTTCTCAATTTTATTTATCAATTGTATCTCACTAAATCTGGAGAAAAATGAATCAAGGAAATAGTTTTAATGGATTATTGAAGAGTGATGGTAGAAATATTTTCCAGTGATGGTTGCTTGTATTAATAGAGGTTTTTGCATTCTTATTACTGATGTGTGATTAGGTGCTATTTTTAAAGAAATTGTCATGCTAAGTTTGCCAAAACAAATAGATCAGTAGATGTGATTTATTTCCATAATTTCTAGAAACATTATATTCAAATTTAAGGACATTGCATTTCAGTGTTTCTCAGTTATCAATATTTCTAATTCATTTAAACTTGGTATTCTAGTTGTAGGAGAATGCGGCCACTCAATTAGAAATGTTTTCTGAATTGTAATAATTTTTTATTTTATTTTTGATTACACAAGTACAATATGTACTTGGTACAATTGCAAAATTTTGAGCAATGTAAGAACAGAAAAACCTCTAAATTCGTTTCTTTCTACCACTTCCAATTCAAGTTCATCTGTAAGAGGTAACTATAATCAGTAGTTTAGTGATTAGTATGTTTGTAGACCTTATTATAAACATTTATACACATATACACACAATTTTGTTAACTCTTTATCATGTAAATGATAGAAGCATATAATCTTATAGCATTTACTTTTTCTTTTACATTTTTGGATTTCTTTGTGTTATTCATTTCCCTACTGATAGAAAATTGAATACTCTAATTCTTCATTGTTATAAATAATTCTTCAATAAATATTTGCATGTGCTTACCCTGATTATGTGATTAAATAAATTTGTTTATTTGACTTTTTATGCTTTTATTAGTGCATCATAATTTTACATAATTTTTGGATTCATTTTGATATACTCATAAATGCATAAAACATAATTTAATCCATTTCAGACCTTAGGACTACCCCTTTCACTCCCCTCTTCCACATCCCTGATCTAGAGATGTCTTCCTTCTGTTAACTTGTCTTCTATTAACTTATTTTCTATCAAGTTATTGTTTTAAAAGTAGTGCATTATAGCTATACATAAAAATGAATTCAATGTGATATATTTGTACATGAACATAGCATAATTGGGACAAATTTCATTCCATAATATGTCCCCTTTCCTGCCCCTTCCCCTTCCCCCTTTGACTCCTGTCTACTTCACAGTTCTACTTTCTATTTTCATGAGATCTCCCTCCATCTTTTTAAAAAATAAATTCCTATTTCTCTCTAGCTTCTGAACATGAGAGAAAACATTAAACCCTTGACTTTCTAAGTCTGGCTTTTTCACTTAGCATGATTTTTCTCCAGTTCCATCCATTTACTAGCAAATGACATAATTTCATTCTTCTTTATGGTTGAGTAAAACTCCATCGTGTACAGTACACATACCACATTGCTTTATCCTTTCATCCGTTGACATCTGGTTCTATAATCTGACTATTGGGAATTGTGCTGATATAAACATTGGTATGCATGTATCACTGTAGTAATGCTGACTTTAGTTCATTTATATAAATACCAAAGGTGGAATAGCTGGATCAAATGATGGGTACATCACTAGTCTTTTGAGGAATTGCCATACTGCATTCCCAAGTGGTTGTACTGATTTTCAATCCCAACAATTTATGAGAGTACTTTCCCTCCATTATTGTTACTTGCATTCTTGATGATTGCTATTAAAACTGGAGAGAGATGAAATCTCAGTGAAGTTTTGATTTGGATTTCCCTAATTACTAAGGATATTTAACATTTTTTCACATATTTGTAGACCATTTGGATTTCTTCTTTTGAAAAAATGTTTGCTTAGTTCATTTGCCCACTTATTGACATTTTTTTCCGTGTAGGAAGTGTTTTCTGAGTTCTTTATATATTCTGAATATTATTAATCTCCTGTTGGAAGACTAGCTGGCAAAGGTCTCCCATTTTCTAGGCACTCTCTTTTCACTCTTAGTTGTATGCAGAAATTTTTCAATATGAAGACATGTTATTTGTTGATTCTTGTTTTTATTTTTTGTACTTTAAGTGTCTTATTAAGGAAGTTGGTGCCTGAGCTAATACATTGGAGTGTTGACCCCATGGAGCTACCACTCCAGCCCTTGCATTACTTTTAATATCAGCAAGATTATTATTTAGCTCCCCATAAATTGTAAGTTTTATAATTCCTTAGCAATTACTGTGCCATTTCATAAAATATGAAACAGTTATAAAATAGTTACTCTCTTCCCTAGATCAGGTTTGATGTGTGAGCTGCATTATCAGAATTAGCACATTAAACTGAATGAGGCTGGAAGTGCATACAATTCATCAGTTCTCTTTTCATGGTTTTTATCTGTCTTGTTCTTTATCATAGTTAATAGCTGATGAATCTCCAGAACAAGCTGGCTTTTTACCAAAGGCTGACTCATTAAACAAAGAAAAGTGATGAATAACTTTCATCAGAGTTCACTTACAAAGTACGTTAGATCCCTTTTGTGCTCACAGCACTTCTCAAACTCTACTGCATTTTCCCGTGATCCAGTGTAAAAACACATTTAAAAAAGTTATTTCCTCTAGAAGAGACATCCTCCTTTTCCTCTAATGCCATATAATGAATCCAGACCTCTCTAATGATTTTCTACTTCCATGACTAAGAGACCTTAAGAATATAATTTTGATGGTAGCCTTCTTATACATGTGAATTTAAATATTAAGGTTTAGTGTCCTAATTGCATATCTTTCCTCTGCATATTCAGGGCATCATCATGTTCTACATTCCATTTTTTTTCTGTTTTTAGCAACACTGCTTTTGCTTAGTTCCATATCACCTTTCACTTTCTTTGACAGTTTCAATGGTCCCTTCAATAATTTCTCCAGTTTAATACTACCTTCCTTTTCTTTTTTGTAAAAACTGTCTTTTTTCTAAAACACAATAAAAATATAGTTAATAATCTTAATGTAATTTATGTGACTCACATTGCTCCACATTTTCTGCAAAACAAATCCAAGCTATTGAAAAGGCAGTCAATATTCCCTATAGATTTATATCAACTTACCTTCTTCTAGCCTCAAGTCTACTTTTCGTTCTTCCCCAAACTGATATATTTTATATGGCATCTACAAGGCCTAATGGGTCTGTTCATACCATCTCTGACCTTTATGTTCTTCCTACCAAAAGTGTAATAAATTAAATGTTAAAGACGATTTCATTATTCAAACATAATGGAACTATGCTCAAATGAAACAACTGCAACCCAAGTGTTTCTGTCCTTAAAAGGCAGGGTTTCCCACCCTCTCCTACTTATTTGTATCAAGTAACATATCTAGCTAGAATCTAATCTTTACTCAAAGAAGACTATGAAAAAAGGTTGAATTAAAAAAAATTCCTGCTATTTGAAAACATTAAAGAACCAATGAACCCAAGACTTGTGAGGCTAAGAACATGGAAAGAGCAGAAGTACGATTACATTGAATGTACACAGAGACGTGTTGGAAAGCAGAACATCCCACTGTGTACTAGCTTGACATCATTAATATGCTAAAATAGAATAAATGTCAAGCAAAGTTTATATTCTCAGTAAAAATATTCTTCAAATAAGAAGAGAAAATTAAGTCATTTTCAGACAACAAAAATGAAATATATGTTACATGGAAATCTGCATTGAAATACATAATAAAAAGAATTCTTCAGAAAGAAGGAAAATGATCCAATGTGGAAACATGGGAATACCAGATGAAATGAAGAATGTAGAAAAGGATAAACTTACAAAGACATATAATGAAAACTTATAAGAACAGTGGGATTATATGTTTTGTGGGATTTTTAAGCACATGTAGAACTAAGATAGCAAAAGAGATTGAAGAAGGAAGTAAATGAAGTTAATATGTTCTAAGGCTTTAGAATTATTGGGGAAAGAAAATAAAAATTTTTAATTGACTGAAATAGTTAAATGTGAGTTATCTTCAGAATAATTAGAAAATATTGGAAAAATTCACAAAAAATAAATAAAAGACAACAAAATTTTAAAAATTGAGTAATCCAAAATAAGGCAAAAAAGGAAAATAAAATCATAATACAAGTGTACTAAATTCAAATAGTGGAGGTAGATATATATTTAAATATACCAGTATTATGTATGTGAACTAAATAATATATACAAATCAAAGTTTAAGATCTTCTGCAGGATAAAAATAGCATTTAAGTATAAAGACACAAATATTTGGAAGCAAAGCCTGGAAATCATGTACTCAGTACATGATTTTTCTGTTGTTTTATAAAATATAACCCCCAAATTTAACATCTTTAAAAAGGAAATATTTATAATCTCCCAGTCTTTGTGACTTAGGAGTATGGGGGGCCTTGGATGGATGACTGAGACTCAGAGTGTCTCATGAAGCTGCAATCAAGGTTTAGCTCGGGCTGCATTCATCTTGAGGCTTGATTTGAGAATTGTGAGCCTTCAGTCTTCCTGTGGTCTTTTCCTCAAGGCTGCTTTTCAAAGCAGCAGTTGTCTTCTCCAGAGCACATGATTTAAAAACATACTGTAGGAGAAAGGAGAAAGTGCACACCGCAGTTTTTTAGAAACTTAGTCTTGAAACCATTACCCCATTCCTTTGCTGCATTTTCTAATCATTAGAAGTGAGTAACTACATCTAGACCATACTTAAGAGGTAGACATTACACAATAAATATTTAGCTATGTTAGATTTTGATAAATTAAATATTCATTTTGAATTTCTAATGTAGCAAGTTCAGGGGATCTGAGTGAAGACGACTATTGTCATAATAAAAATAATATATTATTTCCTTTTAATCTCATTTTCTCACAAATTATATTGTTGTTTTCCAGAGTTTACACATTATCACTCTGATGACTGATGATGGAATGTGCGGCTATGTATTCTTTGCTTTAAAACTTTTTCAGGTTGATCTCCACACACACAAAAAAATCAATCCATATCTGTCTATGTCTATCTATATCTATATATATCATGTTATCAAAAGATATTTGGGGCTCCCAATAATTTGTAAGAAAGTAAAGAAATCCAGGGGTACATTTTAATCTAAGACGTCAGAATTCCACTAAATGAATAAAAAAAACTAGTTAAAAATAATAGAAAGGAATAACAAAATAATGTTTAAAATATTCTATCACACAACAAGAAGGCAAAAATGAGAAATAAGAACAAAGAATTGATAGAAAGTAGTGAGACTGTTTAAATTCAAATATATAAGTTATCCATTGCAGTTATATGTGTTATAATTCTCATAAACATAACTTGAAATAAAAGAAAATAGGTCATTACCTATGATTCCATGTATGAGAAGTTCAAAAACAAGCCAAGGTGATCTACTGCACTAGAAGTCCAAATAGTTGCTGTCTTTGGGGTGGGTAAAATTCTACCAAGTTGAAAGTTTTGATGTATATACTTTTATGTATCTTTACTATTCTTATGTAAAACGTGTGGGTAAAGAAAAGAAGGTAACTCATACTTCTTTACTGTATCTAGGACTTATCTACTGCTATAATTTTGTGCAGTTCAAAGCTTTACTGTTTCATCTGAGTTGTTGCTTCCGCATGTCACTTCTGAAATTCTATGCATACTGTCTAAAAAGAAGAGGTTTTATACCATGGAATTTTACACAGCAATTAGAAACAATGATATTGCAGCCTTTGAAGGTAAATGGATGGCTATGGAAGAAATTATGCTGAGTGAAATCAGCTTAACCCAGAGAACTAATGGTCGATTGTCTCCACTCATCTGTGGAGGTTGGGACTAGACCCTGGCCAGTTAGAAAGTTGGTCTATTATCATGTGTTAAATCCAGATAAAGTGTAACATTATACAATATAATCCTTTTTTAGTGATATTGTGGGAAGGGGAAGGGAGGGATAAGGGTGGGTAATTGGGGGGGCACTCCTGGGGGTAATTCTAATATCCAGAATCTATACACATTTTATATTATTTTGTTAAAAACTTGTATGGTTGTTCAAAAATAAAAAAGAACTTAAAAATTAATTCTTTTATTATATTTTCTTAAAATTTAGTTCAGTTTTCTCAATAAAATTAAAACTGTAGCCATGAGAGTTTAATGAGTGTTAAAGCCCATAGCCTAATCTTTGCTTAAGTTCCAAGGAAAATGCAAAGAGGTTGTTTCCAATGCAATTCAAATATTCATAATTTAAGGATTCTATTTTTGCTTAAAACTTCTAGATACGTGGTCACTGATGAAACGTGATTTTATATAAGGAAATTGGGATTTAGACAAACAGTTATTTAAGGCTACACAACTGGTTGGCTTTTTCTTTTCTTCATTTCTGTCATGGAAATTCCCCTGATCAACTTGACCCAGGTTCCTATCTTCTGAATTGCATTAGTATACAGTTCTTTTACCACTGGAAAGAAACTGATTATTAGTGTGGACATTTCTTCTGCTCCAATTACTTTTTGTACTTTTTTGGATCAGTGACATTTTTTTACTTAAAAACTTGGGATCAATCTTTGTTCTTTCATTCTGTTAATTAGTAAATATGTTTATTAATGCATTTATTCATTATATATATATTTGTTGATATACACTATGTATAAGAACAAAAAATCCATCCTTTCATATGATGTTTATCTTAATCTAAATTAATGAATAAGATAATAAAATACTACTTATTGTATGTTATATTCTGGCAAATGGACAAACACTTTGGAGAAAAAAGTGATCGATTAATTTTCAACTGTAGTGATTTTCATGCTGCTTTGAATCATAGGCTTGTGTGGAGGTCACTTTGAATTTGTTGAAGTAAAAGGCAGTTCAACAAACCCACCACCCCAGTCTGGCTTCATTCACAACTTTTATGGGTTTTACATAAAATATCACCATATAAAATTCCCCTACCACAAAGCACTTCATAGATGAATATTAATTCAGCATCTCTTTTGGGTTCTAAAACAAAGTACCTCTTCAGACGGATAAATGATGTTTCTAGATTGTAGATGTATATATCAAACATATTTTGCATTCTATGTATCTGCTGGATAATTATAAGATGTTAGAAGCAGGTAAGTTTATTGTATTGAGGACAATGCAACCGTCATTTTCTCAAATTCAACGTTGTATGACCTTACTAAATACAGCAGTGTGCCCTGTATGCATTTGTCTACATGTAAGTAATAGAGTCATTAGATGATTAAGGGAATGATTATCTTTCAATGATGATTTAGCTTTGTCCAATACTGATTAGTCATCCAGAAACAGGTTAGCTCTTTCTTCTGAACCTAATGCTTTCAGCTGTAAGCGCTAGCTCATTTCAATAAACTTTTCCATTTCTGATCTGGAGGTGCCACTGTTACAGGTATGAAAAGCAAACAAAGCTTACTTGAAAGAGCACAGTTGCATTTTTAAAATGAGAAGCTGTCAGGGCTGAATGACAATCAGAGACAAAAGGAAAGATTCATTTTATCTATGTCTAATTGAATTGGAGCTGAGAATAGCCTCCAAGATTGATGATACTCATATCAGTGGTGGTGATGTAAAGGCTATTAAGTATTCAAAGTGTTCTAGGAGTCATGTTGTACATGTTGCAGTGAAAGATAGTAGCTTTTCCATCATGGATATCATGGATTTTTTTAACCTGTGAAAATAGTTTAAAAAGAACACATTATATAGTATATATGTATGTATATATATATATATATATATATATATATATATATATATATATTCTTTAAAAACCTACTTGAAAGCAGTGTGGAGACTCCTCAGAAAACTAGAGTTGGAACTACCCACTCCTGGGTATTTTTCCAAAAGAACTAGAATCAGCTTACCACAGAGACACAGCTACATCAATGTTTATAGCAGCTCAGTGTACAATAGATAAACTATGGAACCAACCCAGATATCCGTTGTGACAGGTGGATTGAAAAACTGTGATTATATATATATATATATATATATATATATATATATATAATGATGAAGTTCTACTCTATTAGAGAGGACAGTATCCTGGCACTTGCAACGAAATGGATGGAGATAGAAAAAAGTATGTTGAGTGAGATATCCCAAACTCAGATGCTTAAGGGCTGAATGTTTTCTCTCATATATGGAAGCTAGAGTAAAATCTAAGACAGGATGATAGTTAGCTAAGTTTATATAATAATGTCAACATAGGTGAAATTTCACATAAGCAGGGGGAACCATAACTATGAAGGTGCGGGGAGAAGGGAGGGAAGCAGAGATGGGAAGGAGGGATTAGGTGAGTTATCAATGCAACTGGGAGCTCTTGACTCCCATGAGAAGCCCAGCTATACACAGGAAGACAGAGAAAGTCAGAAATTTCAAAATTAATACATATGTATATGCTTATTTCTATCTATAACATGGAGGTAATGAAGAGGACTCATGAGAACTGGGAGTGGGCAAAGTGGGGAGATCCTGGATTAGGATCAGCCTTAACATACTTTGTTAATATCCATGTATGCATGATTATGTAACAATGATTCCCTCCAATATGTAAGACTGTATTGAACAAATAAAAAAACCCTACTTGTATATCTGTTTTATCATTGTCTTGCATAGTTGAAAGAAGATAATAAAAAAAGAGGAAAGTTAAAGCAGAAAAAAGTGTGGTGTATACTTGGTAAATACAGTTGAACAATGAAGGGATAATAATTCAAATAGAAAACCCATTTAAGAACATGTCAAGTTGTATGTATCACATCTTTGATTATCTTAAGTGAAATAATATCTTATGTGAAATAATTATCAATTTCAGCTTATACATTTTAAAAAACTGTACAGTTAAAAAATGAGTTTTGAATAACTTCTGGGTATTCATCAAATTTCTTTTTTTTCTTGATGTTTCATCAGGTTTTTGGAGGAGATAAGTTTTTAATTTTTAGAAAAGTTACTATAAATTTTTATGATCCAAAATGATCCAAAATGTGAATGTGAAATAGGTATGAATATAGAGATGGGGTTTCCTTTGGAAAACATTTCATATATAATGGCCAACTATTATTGAGTATGCAAATGATAATAATCTAAAACTTATTTGAAAAGTATTACCTTAATTTTTACTTTTTTTTTCATAACAGAGAAAGAAAGAACCAATTTTATTTTATTTTTTCATTCTTTTACCTGACACCTAGTTGATTTGTGGTGCTGGGGTTTGAAGCTAGGTCCTCACACATCCCAGGCCAGCTCTCTTCCGCTGAGCCACTGTTCCAGCCTACTTTTACTTTTTAAAGTATAATTCATGATTGTATCCTATTTCTGTTGGTACCAAGAACACCAAAATGAAGAGCTGAACATTTTTGAACAATTTTAAAAGCATAACTACACAAGGGGAAATCTGGACAAGATAAAAAGGGAATGAAATTTAGCAACCATGTTATTTGGATTTGTACCACAAGGGAATATGGACAGAATCTTGTATTCTAAATGAACTTAAGATTCAAGAAATATTCAAAAAGACATTGCTAAAAAGGGATTTAGAAGACGTGACTCCCAAAATATTTAGTCAATCTGTGACCATGCAACGGAATCAACTTTGCCAGAGCAGTAGTTATTTCCACTAGAACAATATTTCAGAGCTTTGTTTTTCAAATTTTGTCAGTTACCAATATAATGAAACCAAACAGTGTAGTAATCAAATACAATGATCAAATCTGGTCATAATTTATTGGAATCCTTTCCATTACTTAATAGAGATTTCACATATTTATGATAATATTTCCTTAGGTTAATATAAAACTCCTTTTTAAATCTTCTAGGTCAAATGTAAGACCAGTCCCTTATACTGATAAAAAACAACAACAACAACAACAATGAACAGTTCTTTAGTTTGTAATGTTAGGGAGAAAAATTATAACTCTAATGTATTTTTACTTTCCCTAACTATTTTGGAGTCTGGATCTTTGGAATAAAACCAAAACTACTTCAGTGCTTCAGTTCATGCAGGTCATTTGAAGTCCTTTTCTTTTTGTCCTGCGTCATGTAGGCTGTCATGGATACAGTGACACGGTTACCACTTCAAAAACACCGCTGACCACAGAGAGAGAATCAAAACAGCAGTTTACCTTGAGCACACAGTCAATGGCTTTGTGAAGGCATGAAAACATTAACTATGTTTTTAAATGTAATATTTGTAACTTCCATAAGCAAATAGTTTTAATAGGTAGTAACTATAATTATTTTAATTATATACTTTCATTGGATTTTAGAACTAAATATTGAATCTCTAAAGAATTAAACCTAAGTAAATTTCATGATAAAGACAATGGGAGGTGATGAAATGTACCTTCTGAAAGATATATATGTAAAGCCAAAAGACACTTACTATGCTGAAAGACATCATGCTGGAATTAACTTGGAACAATTTTGAAAAAGTTCATAAGTTCAAGGATTTAATATTGGATTTTGAACACTGAACACAGTCACTTCAAATTTCAAGGTAAGCTGTGAAATCTTACAGAAATGAAAATGAGAAATGGAAGCTTTTAAAAGTCTGCTTAAAAATGAGAAGACTTCTTTTCCCCCCAAAGTTTTACTTCTTCTTGATTTAACTGTGAATAGATTAATTAGCAATCAGCTACCCAAGAAGCTTTGTTCTTTCACTAATTACATTTCCCTGATCATGAAATGGTTCCACAATTGTGGGCCCTTGCCTCATTATATGAGGGCTCCTCGTTTTCTCTTCTCTGGGGCTCTGAATCACTGCAGATCACATGCATTATTATTTTCGGTGAATCACTGCTGATATTCATTTAGTGCTCAAATAATGTCATAAGGATTCACGGAAATTAAATTGCATGAAATAAAGGACCAACTGAGCAAATTTTAATTTGTACAAGAAAATGCTCTGCATGAGTTTGCTAAATAACTTTTTTTCCTTAATTAAGGGATACTTATAAAGAATCATTACATCTCTTCCTGGAGAAAGAAAAAGAATTTAGTTATTATGTAGCTGAAAAGCAAAGGGCAACATGGGTCATTCAAGTCATAGAACATTTTAGGTAATCAGTCTGGAGTTCTAATCATATCTATCAGTTGCATCTCAAATGATTCATTTAGCATGTAAGAGATATTTGGTTTAAAAGTACTAAATATAGAAATAGATTTAGTTAAAATGGTAAAACTAAAATAGTCTGTGTTCTAGAAGCTTGCAATCCAAATGAAAATATAGCACATGCATTGGTCAGTTAGGATTACAACTAAAGAAGAATAATGTCTGTTTAAATAATTCAGTAAAGGGCCCTAAATATTTTTTGGATCCCAATGCTTTGGGATTATTAGTCACTAACTTAAGATTTCTTGAGAGTTAATTTAACTATGAAAATAAAAAAATTAATAGAGTCTCTACAATATGGCAGACACCAGTCTAAATGTATTCCTATAAATATTACTTAATCTCTAAGACACCACTTTGTTCATATAAATGCTGTTTTTGCAGGTGTAAGTGAACACCTTCTCTGACATCAAAAGTCCTCCAAAATCTTCACCAATTTATTTATCTAACTTTTTACCTCTGTCATATACTGTCAGTCCCTTTTTCCTATGATGAGGTGAACAACCATCTTCATGAGTTAACACAAACTGTCTTCCCTACAGGAATCATTGACCCCTATCTGCTACTCAAGGGCCCCTGCTGTCAATCAATATCCCAATTAAATAAAAATTATATGCAAATTCACAGTCTCAATATTTACTCAGTGACTGATAATGATCAATTCTGATGTATCTCAGTAAGGTGCTGATATTGTTGATATTCAGATTATTCAGCTTTTTTTGTTGGTGGTGTTATTTTGGTGAATTCAAATTAATTTACATCTGAGCAAAGAAATTCAGTTAGTCTTTTATCTTTTCTTCTTCTTCTTTTTTTTTTACAAAATAAATAAATGGAAACCAAAAGCTTAGTTTGATACTGGATGAGATCTGGATAAGTTGTAATTACTTTTTTCCTAGCATATTTCCTATCCTTTAGAAAGGTAAGAAATAGAAAGACTTCATGTAATTAAGAGAAGCAGTTGTTAGCAGAACAGTAGTTACACAGAGTGAGAGTTTACAAATACATAAAAGGAGGGCCTGAGCAGTGGCTCAGCGGTTACAGTGCTTGCCTGTCATGCGCCAGGATGTGGGTTCGAACCCCAGCACCGTGTACACAACAAATTTTAGGAACAATGAATCTCACATGAAAAACTAAATAAAATTGATTCTCTCTTTCTTTCTTTCACTATCTCTCTTTTATTTAAAAATAACCAAACTAAAAAGGTATTAAAGAAGAAAAATTACTTTTACTCAGGTACACAACACTCAATTTCAGTCCCAAATACCTGCATATGATAAATCTAATTTACTGTATATCTTATCTGTACTTTCCTGTTGCCAGATTAATTATTTGTATGTCCCTAAAGTTAAGAATAAAGCAACAACAACAGAAAAAAAAAACCAAAAAGGAAATAAGTCTGTTTTTATATTTCCTAAGTATTTCCTCTATTTTTGGCTTAAGACTTGTAGGTCAAGATGCCATCCTTTGAGATTTAACATAGTCTTGGTATACTTGGATGTCTCCAAACATTATATTAGGTCTTTTTATGCTTTCTAAACTACATATTTTACTGAAATCTTTTTTTATAGCAAAATTATTAAAACTAACCTTCTTCAGTGTTGCTCATTCCCTGGGCTCTATGTTTAACGCAATACTATGCCCTGTCACCCATACCACCTAAATTCTCTTCAAGTGGATCTAAGTATCTTTCTTCCTCAGTCTGTGCCTCTTATGCAACTAAATCACCTACATTTTCTCTGATTTTCCTCTAACTCACCACATTAGAGCTGTAATAATAAAGTCTGCTACTCCACTTTGAAGCGGCCTAGTGTTCATTTTAAGATATAATTATGACTCCTAAACCTGGTCTCCTAGTCTATGCATGTCTCTAATTCTTCTTTCCAACCTCGCCTTCCTAATTCTGCCCTACACTCTACACTCTTTCCTTTACGGTCACTTTTTTATCATTGTCCTCCCATCAGAGATGATATCCAAGATGATATCCAAGCACCTCTAGAGCTCTAGATCTGGACATCAAGCTATTTTTCAATCTCTACACAGAGATTCTAATGACTCAAACTTGGCCTGCAAATGATCCTCTCAAGCCCATCTTTCTTCTCCATGTCTAACCTCTACTTGATGGAATTACCATAGTATGATTTTCAGATCCTCAAAACCAAAGCCTTCTTCAGGTCTCCCTTTTTTCTTTTCCTACCAAGCCTAAACAGTTCATGCACCAAATTAACAATATAACTGCTTCCTGTCCCTTTCTTCCATTTTTATTTCTGCTGTGATGTTCAGTTCTTTCTGTAACTTCTGTAATGTCCACTAGGGCATCTTCAGTCCTATGTGTCCTCCAGCTGTCCTTTTAACATCAAGGCAGAAAGATCTTTAAGCACAACTTTGATCATGCTATAACCTCTCTTCTATGAAAAAAAAAGACAAAAAACAAACCCTCATGTTTGTGTATTTAATCTCTCTTTCTGCTATTCTAAACTAAATGTCCTTTGAGAGCAGGAAACTTATCTTCTTTACCATTGTCATACATAGTGCCTGAAACACAATTGGCACTTAATGATTATTGAATGAATAAATATCAACTTACCTACTCTAATATATTCTAATTAATAAATAGAAAATTATGAAAATACAAGAGGGAGATGGCACTCTCTTAAACATAGGGAACAGCAGATGGTCCCATAGTGAGATGCAGATAGAATGATGGGCTGTGCTCCGAGTCATGGGAGAAAAGTAGTCTCTAGGTGTGGCTCACTGTATTACTAGCCCTTTATGAAGAAGCCTGGTCCCAAGATTTCACTTGCAGAGGCACAGATATGCTTTATTTTCCCTGCTAATGTCATCAATCCCCTGCTTAAGGTATAATGTGAGCAGCAACTGAAATCCACCGAGACAGAATGATGGTCAGTGAGTTTCCTAAAAAGATGACTGCAATAATAGGAACAAGAATCCCCTGGTATGTGATGGAAATGTTTGGAGCCTGTTTAATTCCCAGAAAAGGATTTGGTACTAAAATAAAAGATTGATTCCAATGGTAGAATTGTTCTTTCACAGGAAAATTAGAAACAATGCTAGGAAACTTTGTTAGCTGATTGAATCCTAACTGTGAAGTTTTATGTCCTTAAACTGCATAGTCTAATAAGTCAGTGTTCTTATAACACTTTGGTAACATACCTGAGGAACTTGATAAAAATAAAGAGAAAGAGAGAGAGAGAGTAGGTATAAAAGTGATTAGATATACATATGAATCGTATATATTTAAAATTCAATAAGGTATATGTAGTCTAGTCTCATTATTTGTGGTGCTTTCTAAAGTCACCATAAACACTGAATCAGTGAATACTGAATTATTGCTCCTAAGGGAAATACATGGTCAGATTCCAGTAAGCCTATGTTCATATTTTTGTCCAAAGATCAATACATTACCTAGTTTTGTATGTGTTTCTGTTTAAAAACATCTTATTTAATGTAGTGTTGATTCACAGCATTGAATTCACAACCAATAACACTATAACTCATTCCCAAATGAAGTACATCCAGCATACTATTTCCTATACCTGGCATAGCCCGGCTTTTTTGCAACTATCAATTCTAGTGGACATTTTAAACAGAGAGGGAACAAAGAAAAAGTGCAACAATGAGAAAAATATGCCCCCAATAGACTGTAAAAAGGACATATTTTTAGTAAGAGAGCTAAAACAAGAAGATGAAGCAACACACTGTTTGGCCTTAGATGTGGACATTTCAGCATGGGGCCAATTCAGATTTTCCCCTGATTTGTGCATATTTGTGAATGATTACAAAAGACTACAAGTACTGAGGATCACAAAAAATTAATCATTAAGTAAGCTAATTTACAAAAATAAACTGCATAAATAAACAAGGATGATTACATATATGCATGCATACACTGTAAAATATGATGTGTGTGTATATGTGTGCGAGAAAGAGAAAATAAAAGGATACATTTGGAAGTTAGCAATATGGCTAAAGTTGGCAACAAGAAATCTAATTTTCTCTTTAAAATTCAGTTATATATTAATTAAATAAAGCCTTGCTTTAGTTTATTTAAATACATTAGTGATTTATAAGAAAGTGACAACATATAAGTCTAAATAACATTATAATTACCTCCAGAATTACTCTTGACTTCTAAGAATGAAAACTGGTCAAGATGATAGTAATAATAATAGTAATAGTAATAAAAAGCAAATCTTTCTCTAGCATTGCCAAGAACCAATCCCACTGTTGTCAGTCTTTGTCAATTTCATTTTTTCAAGTTATTATGTCATTGAATTTCTGCTTTTCTTGGTACTTTGTAAAGACTATCATGACACCTATTTCCAACTTAAGCTGACAAACTACGAACCTCAATCATAGAGCTGTGAACTAAAGGAAAAGCAAGAAAGCAAATCATAACATAGAAGACAAAGTTAAAACCCCTGGCCTGGTCTTTGATGTGGATGGGTGGTAGAGTGAGTCCTTTTAGGATTAAAAAAACAAAAGCAAAGTAAATGTGGACGAAGGGGAGAGAGAAGAAGCAATCATTTCCATCTCAACTGCAATAAAATAAAACAAAGCAAAATTAACCCCTACAGGGTTATTCAGAAAAATAAAATGATATTTTCTAAAATCACATATTTAAAAATGAAAGAATGATACAGATGAGAGTTTCTGAGAGAAAACATGGTAGCACTGGAAAATTAAATAGTTTTATAAAAACAGATAAGGAAGAATTTCTGGTGAGCTTACACAGATTCTTAAAAGAAACACTAATTCATTAGATAATTTATTGCATAAAGAAGACAAATTCACTCAATCCTCTTAAAAAGATTGACAACTTTTTATTATTGTTACAAATGCCACTTATAGGCCAGATCTCTCTCTCTCTCTCTCTTTTTAAGAAAGAGGGGGCAGTAAGAGAGAGAGAGAGAAAGAGAAGCAATTTTTATTTAGTTTTTTCAAGTAACCTTCATTACTCAGACACTTCGTTGTGTACATGGGTGCTAGGGTTGAATTCTCGGACTTGTGCATGCCAGGCAAGCGCCCTAATCACCAAGCCACCGCTCCAGCCTCGCCAGATCTCTTTTGACATGCAACAGCAATCTGAATTTTTCTAGGGTCAGAAAATATCAGAAATAGAACAGATTACCCAAACCAGACTTTTAATTAACCATTAGACTAATTAATCTAAAACAAATGATTTTGCAAAAACTATAGCCTAGCAGGTGGTAAAAAAGTAAACATTGCAAAATAGACTTGATCTGTTATGGGTATGCCAATTACTTTGGTCATTACAGTGTGCTAGTATATTTAAAACATCATATTGTATCCCATAAAATATGCAGTTATTATGTGTCAATCAAAACTTTCAGAAGTGAAAATATACACATATAGACACACTACCAGTCCCCTTTATCAACTTTTGAAATCTTCAGAATGTCATGAAGAAGGGGAGCTCCATTTAAAAAATAAAATTTGAAGAAAAGTTTTACAGAAATTTTAGCAATGTAAAAAAAGAATCTTTACCCAAAATTAAAGCTTAATTAACAATAATATAATATTTATTTTTTGCTTATGGCATATTAGACATTGTCTAGTCACTTCACAGATACTTAACTGATTTATTTATTAAAATTATACTATAATGAAAATATTATTATCCTCATTTTCATAATGAGGAAACAGATTTAGAGTGGGTAAGGTCCTGGAGTTAAAACATAACAGTACCAGAAGTTATGCCCTTGAACCTATTCCCTGTTCTCTTACCAAATCTGTGGAAATTTTCTGTTGTACTGTATAGCAAATTAACTTACTTCTAGTACTCTGAGCTGTTATATTCCACCTTCACCCCATAATTATCTAACCCTGTCAGTTTTCCTTGCTTTCTTTCCTGCTTTCATCATTTTCTCCTAATTTTCTTTCTCCATCTCTTTTTACCCTGATTATTTTCTGACTGTGTTATTTCATATTTTTAATAAGTTATTACAGGGAAATAAAATACATATTAACACCTGAATTAAATAATTTAACACTCCACATTATGTCATGTAGTCTTCAAAAACCTAGTAGTCTTTTTATATACTTGGCATTGTAGAAGAGATGCAGTTAGTTAGCTTTGGTAGGAAAAGCCTTCTTGTCCCTGTTCTACATAAATCATAGTTACACATTAGAGTGAGCTGAGATCTACAGATTAGGTCATTAGCACAAATGATCTCTGGGCTAATTACTGAATACACTGGATTAATAAAGAGAAGTCAAAAATTGGTGGAATATAGACAAAATTGTCTGAAAGATGTATTGACCCATGATATATTTTAAACATTATGAAATTAATTGAAAATGTTTATAAATAAAAAATTACATGAACAAGCATGCATTTCTGGTTTTTCTTAAGAATGTAAATCTGATACTGCTAGTCCTGAATTTTTTGGGGTAAGCAACATCTTTCTCCCTGAGATAATCTTGGGATTCTCCAGCCCATTCATTTATATCTGATGGCCCCTGTGGACAGTTGATTTTGTTGACCCTTGATTTTAAATATTCATGAGCTATAGTACCAGTCTCTGGGAATAGAATGGAGGAAATTAAGAACTTTCTTATAATTTGGCTTTCAACTTTGTATCTTTTATCTATTATTAAAAACTGGTTCTAAAATTGACCTAGTTTGGAAATTCACTAGTCATTTTTTAAAGACTAAGAATGACACTCAGGAACACTGGAACTGACATGGTTTTATGAAATAGGAAAAATCCAATGGTTGGCCCAGAAGATATAAGTATTAAATCCAGGGCAGACATACTTCTTTTTTTTTTTAATAAGGGCTGAGGATCGAACTCAGTGCCTTGTGTGTGCTAGGCAAGCCCTCTGCCACTGAGCTAAATACCCAACCCCAGGAGCAGGCATAAGAAAAAAGAAAAGAAATTTCAACAATAAATAATGAAACTAAGTCAGTGAAAAATAATAATCACAAATTTTCAAGATTTTTAATATACACAAAAGTTCTTTTTGTTTACCCCAAATGTATTTGACTAAGAAGTATATTTGAAGGGTGGCTTCCCTGATTTTCAATGGGCAGAGCTTAGGGGTAGTAATCCAGATTCTCAGAGGTAAAGCCAATGGACTTGTCTTGAGGAGTCATTCTCCAATTGAGTTAATATTTTTAATTTATATAATATGCTTCAGAGTCATAAAAGTACCAAAGTTTATGATACTGCTTTCATTTATATTTTAGGTAAGTATAGTTGAGAAAACTTCATCTGACTTTGTTGGGGGGAAGCAAATATGAGGTTGTTAAAAGAAATCTTTAACTACCGTCTTGGTGCATCACTGCCCTGAGGTTTGGAATTTGACTGATTTAGGTCTAAAATATTGTCACCTATTAATTTTGTATAAGATTAGTCAAATTATTAGGAAATTTCTGTACCTCAGTTTCTTTATCTAATGCTAGAGAAATAACCAGATTTTTTAAGATTTTGCAAAATAGTGAATATACATCTCTTAGCAAAGTAGATGGGATTTATAAGCAAAAATTTTTTTAGAGATTTTAGTTGTGCCCTTTCTGCCTCACATAAGGTTAAACAGGCAGTTTTCAAAAGGCATTATCAAATACAGAGGCAGAGAATTGATCTCAAGTTTCCTTGATATTATGTACTGGGATTTTTAGAGAAAAATGCTACAAATTGAAATGATTTCCATTAGAGCAGGTAACCGTGGTTTTTTAAATTCATATGAAACAAAATAAAATTCTATAATTTAATAATTGCTGACATTTCCAATTAACCCGGTATTCTCCTGTGGTTCTTTAGAGAAATTACTAATGATGAGATGATATCTAGCTCATGACTGGCTCCAACAAGCCTCTCTTAGAACTAACATGACAGATGCAGGACACCAAGAGTTATTCTGCTCTTTTAGTTTTGAAAGTATTTCATTATCTCTGCTGTTTTTTATATCAAGGCCAAGGCCTCTGTTTGCTATTGCCATCATTCTTTTTCTTAATTGGGGCACTATATTTTTACATAGTGAAGGGATTTGTTGTTATATATTCATACATGCACACGTTATGACAATATAATTTGATCTATTCCTTTTCTTGTACCTCCCCCCAAAAATCCTCTTCCTGGTCTGTTTTCTCCACATTTCTCAACCTGGTTACATATATAAATTTACATGCATATTATAATTTTTTGTATTTTCCAGTTTTTTTAATTATCCTTTTTTATTAGTACAATATAGCTGTACATAATGATGGGATCTGTTGTCATATATTTCTAGATGCACACAATACAGCGATACAATTTGATCAATATCCCCACCTCACCACCCCCTCTACCTCCTTCCTCCCATTTCCTGATTCCTTGCCTCTCTTCTGAGTCCTATATTATAAAAATAACCAAAAAATCCAAGTACAGTGTAAGTACAGTGTCATAATTATACCTATGAAGAACATTTTTATATATATAACTATAGTATATACAGTGACATACTTATAACTGCTTGGAATGTACCTTGCTTTATCTCAGTTCCAATCTTTCCTGTTCTCCTCCCTTCCTATCATCTCTTGTTATTCTGTGATATATATTGACAATAGGATTAAGCATTTACATTTTTGTAAAGGCATGCAGTATAGCTTGTTCAAATATCTTATGTAGTATCTTGCAATATTAACATAAATATTAACATTTTGCATTTTTGTTCTATAGTTCTAATCCATGAGTTTGTCTATCTTTCCCCTAAGCCTGAGTTCAGCTCCATCCACTACAAATAAGAGAAAACATTTGGCCCTTGACTCTCTGGGTTTGCCTAACTTCGCTCAGCATGATTTCTTTCATTGTCATCCATTTACCTTCAGTGGATGCAATATCCTTGTTTCTAATAGCTGAGTAAAACTCATTTGTATGTATATACCAGAGATTTTGGATCCATTCATCCAGTGAGGGGCATCTGGGTTGATTCCATAATTTAGCTATTATAAACTGAGCTGCTATGAATGTGGATTTTGCCTGAATATGTACTATTCAGTATCAAAAGGATGCAAAGTATACCACACAATATTTATATCTCCCCTTATCCCTTCACATACTCCCTACCTCTTTCCCCCAGCCCCCACTACATATTTACACTTAACACAAGTTGTAATTTACACTGAGTTTGATTGGTTTATTAAACAATCTTGACTTTCTCTCGCCCCTTCTTTTATTTTACTCTAGCTTCTACATATGAAAGAATACATTCAACATTTGAACCTCTGAATTGTCAAATTTCATTTGGCATAATTTTCTCCATTTCCATCCACTTACCAGCAAAGGCCATGATTTCATTCTTTTTAATAACTGAGTAGAACTCCACTGTGTATATATACCACAGTTTTCTTGTTCCCTTCATCCATTGATTGGCATCTGGACTGATTCCATGCTTTGTGAATTGTGCTGCTATAAACATTGATTAAGCTGTGTCACTATAATATGTTGATTTTATTTCTTCTGGGAAAATACCCAGGAGTGAGATATTTGGGTCATATTATGGTTCCATCTCTGGCTTTCTGGGGAGTCTGTAAACTGATTTCCAGAGTGGTTGTACTAGTTTGCAGCCCCAACAACAATGTGTAAAGGGTTCCTTTCTCCCTAAAAGCTCCGCAGCATCTGTAGTTTGTATTCTTAATTTTTATAATTCTGACTGAAGTGAGATAAAATCTTCATGTAGTTTTGATTTGTATTTCTCTGCTAGAGATGCTTAATATTCTTATATATATTTATTGGACAATAAATATATATTTATTGTATTTCTTCTGTTGAGAAGTTTCCGTTTAGTTTTTTTTTTTTTTTTTTTTGCCCATTTATTGATTGGACTATCTGTGTTTTTGGTATTAGATTTTTTGAGTTCTTTGTATATTCTGGATATTAGGCCCCTTTTGGAGGAGGAGATGGCCATAATTTTCTCCCATTCTGTAGGCTCTCTTATCACATTCTTAATTAATTTCTTAGCTGTGCAAAAGGTTTTTAATTTAATGGCATCTCACTTATTGATTCTTGGCTTTAATTCTTGCGCTGTGGGGGTCTTGTTAAGAAAGGCAGTGCCAACTCCTCTGAGAAATATTTTCATACTGTTCCAGAGGTTTCAGTATGTTGTGTCTTCATTCTCATTTATTCTAAGAATTTTTTATTTCTGTCCTCATGACCTCTTTGATCTATTCTTCATGTAAGACAATATCATCCAATCTCCATGTATTTATGTGATTTCTGCAATTTTTCTTGTTGATTACTAGCATTATTCCATTATGATCTGATAGGATACATGGGATTATACCAATTTTTTATATTTGCTAAGATTTCTGTTGTGGACTACAATATGATGTATTTTTGAAAAAGAGCAATGTGCTGCTGAATAGAAAATAAATTCAGCTGTTTTGGGGGTGGAATATTCTATAAATGTCTGTGAAGTCCTTTTGATTTATAGTGTTGTTGAGGTTGGGGATGCCTTCATTGACTTTTTTTACTTTGATTATCTGCCTATTGGTGTTAAATGTGTATTGAAGTCTCCCAGTACTACTATGTCATAGTCTGTTGGGAACTTCATGTCACAGAGTATTTTTTTCCACATATTTGGGAGCATTGATGTTTGGGGCATAAATGCTTACTTTATCTTCTTGCTGTATCATTCCCTTTACTAAACTGTAGTGGTATTCTTTGACTCTTCTGGTTAATTTTTGGTTAAAATCTACTTAGTGGGATATAAGAATCACAATTCCAGCTTATTTTCTTGGGCCATATGCCTGGTATGTTTTTTCCATCTATTCACCTTCAACCTGTGTATATCTTTGGTTGTAAGACGTATCCCCTAGTCTTAGCATATTGTTGGGTTTTGTTTTCTTTTTGATTTGTTTAGCTAATCTGTGTCTTGATTAGTGAGTTGAGACTTTTCATATTCAGTGTTAGAATAAATATGTGGTTGTTGTTCACTGTCACTTTGATTTTTTTTTTGCTGTATTTTTTGCTGTGTTGGATATTGTTTAGGAGATTAAATTTTTATTGAACTTCCTCTGCTTGTGGGCTTCGAAAATTTTTTATTCATTGCTCTATTTGAAGTTTGTCTTTGAATATTTTTGTAGTGCTTGTTTTGTATTCATAAATACTGCTAGCTTGATCTTGTTGCAAATGCTTTTATTCCCCTCTTGAATATGAAACTGGGTCTTGCTGGGTATAGTATCCTTGGTTGACAGCTGTTTTCTTTCAGGGTTTGGAATATCTCATTCCAGGCCCTCCCCTTACTTTTAGAGTCTGAGCTGAGAAATCAGAGATGATCCTTATTGGTTTGCCTCTGAAAATGCCTTGGTGTTTCTCTCTTGCAGATTTTAATAAACTTCCTTGTTTTCTCTTATATGTTTTTTTAAAAAATTTTTATTCGATAAACATGGTCTTATAACTAGAAGGAGTTCATCATCAAACAATCAAGAACAAAAGTGTAATGACAGAGCAAGCCAATATTGGTGCCAGACCATGGTTTCCCCCATTTGGGTTCCCTATGGTTCCATGTTTCACTTTACTTAAGACCCAAGTTAATTGGACTTATCCTGGAAGTCAGAGATTCCCATCAGATTAGATTCACCCATACCACCTCCTTCTGGTCACCTTGATACCCTTCCTATTCCCTTCCCCCCACCCTATATCCCCCAAGAATCTTAGCACAGTTCCCCACGATCATGTAAGAATTCATACATGATAAGATAATTGTTAGGTTAGCCACTAATGTACTGCTTCTGTGTATATTCTAGCATCCACAAATGAGAGAAAATATTCGGGCCTTGAGTCTCTGAGTTTGGGATACTTAGCAAATTTTTTTCCATCTCCATCCAATTGGCTGCAAATGCCATAATATAATTTTCTCTAATAGCCGAGTAGTACTCCATTGTATATATGTACCATAGTTTTTGGATCCATTCATCAAATGAGGGGCATCTGGGTTAGTTCCATAATTTAGCTAGTATATTGAGCTGCTATAAACATTGCTGAAGCTATATCTCTACAGTAAGCCGATTCTAGCTCTTTTGGGAAGATACCCAGGAGTGGGATAGCTGAGTCAAAAGGTGGTTCCACCCCTAATTTTTTGAGGAGTCTCCATACTGCTTTCCAGAGTGGTTGTACCAGTTTTCAGTCCCACCAGCAATGTAACAGTGTTCCTCTTTTCCCACATCCCCTCCAGCATCTGTCATTGTATTCTTCATTTTTGCCACTCTGACCGGAGTGAGGTGAAATCTCAGTGAAGTTTTGATTTGCATTTCTTATTGCTAATGATGTAGAGCACTTTCTCATATGTTTATTGGCTTTTTGGACTTCCTGCTTTGAGAAACTAGTTCCATAGCCCATTTATTAATTGGGTTATTTGTTGTTTTGGTATTTAATTCTTTGAGTTCTTTGTATATTGTGGATATTAGCCCTCTGTCAGAGGTATAATAGACAAAAATTTTCTCCCATTCTGTAGGTTCTCTCTTTAGACTCCTCACAAAATCCTTAGCTGTGCAAAAGCTTTTTAGTTTAATTGTATCCCATGCATTTATTCTTGATTTAATGCTTGTGCCATGGGAGTCCTGTTAAGGAAGGCTCTGCCAACCCCTGTGTCATGTAATGTTGATTCTACTTCTTTTTCAAGCAACTGTAGGGTTGCTGCTTTAATATCCAGATCCTTGAACCATTTTTATTTAATTTTTGTGCAGGATGAAAGGTAAGGATCCAATTTCAGTTGTCTACATATGGCTTTCCAATTTATCCAACACTATTTGTTGAACAGACTATCATTCTTCCACACCATTCTTTTGCCCCCTTTATCAAATATCAGATAGTTAAAGGTAGGAGGGTTCATCTCAGAATCCTCTATTCTGTTCCATTGGTCTTCAGTTTTGTTTTGGTACCAATGCCACACTCTTTTTGTTACTGTAGCCCTATAGTATAATTTCATGTCAGGAATTGAGATGCCTCCTACCTCCTCCTTCTTGCTGAGTAATGCTTTGGCTATTCTGGGTCTTCTGTTATTCCTTACAAGTTTGAGTATTGCTTTTTCTATATCCATGAAGAATGATGTTGGTATCTTGATAGGGATTGCATTAAATGTGTATAGGGAGGGCTTTGGGCAAAATGGCCATTTTGATGATATTGACTCTACCTGACTATGAACATGGAATGTTTTTCCATCTACTCAGATCTTCTATAATTTCTTTTTTTAAAGTTCGATAATTTTCGTTGTATAAATCCTTCATATCCTTTGTGAGATTTATGCCCAAGTATTTTATTTTTTTGGAGGAGATAGTGAAAGGGACAGATTTCTTAATTTCTTCTTCAGTGTCCTTGTTGCTGAAGTATAGAAAAGCTAATGATTTATTGGTGTTAATCTTATAACCAGCCACTTTGCTGAAGTTGTTTATAAGCTCCAGAAGTCTTCTGGTTGAGCTTATAAGGTCTTCTAGGTAGAGGATAATGTCATCTGCAAAGAGAGACAACTTGACTTCTTCTTTTCCTTTCAAATTCCTTTGATTTCCTTCTCTTGTCTGATAGCTCTGGCAAGAGTTTCAAGGACTATATTGAATAAGAGTGGTGAAAGTGGACAGCCTTGTCTTGTTCCTGAATTAAGAGGAAATGCTTTCAGTTTTTTGCCATTGAGCATAATGTTTGCTATGGGTCTGTCATAAATGGATCTTACGTAATTAAAATATCTTCCCTTTATCCCTATCCTCTCCAGGGTTTTGAGCATAAAGGGATGTTGAATTTTATCAAAGGCCTTTTCTGCATCAATTGAGATGATTATATGATTTTTATTTTTTAATTCTATTTAAGTGGTGAATTACATTTATTGTTTTGCGAATGTTGAACCAGCCCTGTTTTCCAGGAATGAAGCCCATTTGATCATGATGTATTATCTTTTTAAGTCACTTTTGGATCCCATTAGCTAGAATTGTATTAAGGATTTTTGCATCTATGTTCATCAGGGAAATTGGTCTATAGTTTTCTTTTCTTGATGAGTCTTTGTTAGATTTTGGTATGAGAGCTATGTTTGCTTCATAAAAAGTGTTTGGTAGTGATCCGACACTTTCAATTACATCAAAAAGCTTGTAGAGGATCCGTGTTAACTCTTTTGTAAACATTTGGTAGAATTCTGCTGTGAATCCATCAGGACCAGGACTTGTTGGAAGACCTTTGTTTGCTGCTTCGATTTCGGAACCTAAGATAGTTTGGTTTAGCTTTTCAATGTCTTCTGGTGTTAATCTGGGTGTGTCATATGTGGCTATCTGTTCATATCTTCCGTATTATCAAACTTGGCAGAGTATACATTTTCAAAATAAGATCTGATAATCTCCTGGATTTTCGTTGAGTCTGTGGTGACATCTCCATTTTTGTCTTTGATTTTATTGATTTTCTTCATTTCAATCTTCTTTTTGGTGAGGTTGGCAAGGGATCTGTCAATCTTATTTATTTTTTCAAAGAACCAACTCCTTGTTTTGTTGATACTTTGTATTGTTTTTTGTTTTCAATTTCATTGATTTCAGCTCTGATTTTAGTTATTTACTGTCTTCTGCTAGCTTTTGGTTTGGATTGTTCCTCTTTTTGCAGGAGTTTGAGTTGGAGCATAAGACTATTTATTTGGGCTCTTTCCAGATTTTTGATGTATGCCTTCAGTGCTATAAATTTACCTCTTAAGCATGTTTTCATACTATCCCAGAGGTTTCAATATGTCATTTCATCATTCTAATTCATTTCCAAGAATTTCTTGATTTCTGATCTCATTTGGTCTTTTATCCATTTTTTGTTTAAAAGGGTATTATTCAATTTCCACATATTGGAGTAGCTTTTGTTGTTGGGTTTTTATTTTGTTGTTGTTGATTGCTAAGACCATGGCATTGTGATCTGCCCAATTGATTAATAGAGATGTTCAGATTGGAGATATTTTTGTTGATTTTTTGTTTTGATGATCTTTCCAATGTTGATAATGGTGTATTGAAGTCCACCAGTATTATTGTGTTAAGATCTATGAGGGGTTTAATGTCCTTGAGTATTTTTTCCAAGTATTTGGGGGAATTGTGATTGGGGGCATAAATGTTAATTATCATTAATTAACATTTATCCCTTTTAGTATGATATAGTGTCCATCTTTGTCCTTTCTTAGTAGTTTTGGATCAAAGTTAACTTTATCAGATATTAGGATCGCCATGCCAGCTTGCTTATTTGGGCCACAGGCCTGGTAGACATTTTGCCAACCTTTCACCTTCAGTCTGTGTCCATTTTTGAGTGTGAGGTGTGTCTCTTGCACACAACATATTGTTGGATTTTGTTTTTCGATCCAGGAAGCCAATCTGTATCTTTTAATTGGTGCATTGAGGCCATTCACGTTCAGAGTTAGGATAGATATGGGAATCTTAGTCCGAGACTTTGTGTTGGTTGCTGTGTTTTGCACCATCTTGGGTTTCTATTGGAGTGTATTGTGATTGTAGACACTCTCTTGTCAAGAGGTTTAGAGAATTATTAGCATGTTCTTCTGAATGAAGAATGTGCTTGAGAATATTCTGTAATGCAGGATTTGTGTTCATGTATCTTGCTAGCTTGAATTTATCATTGATGTATTTAATTTCTCCTTCACATTTAAAGCTGAGTTTTGAAGGGTTTATTAACTTTGGCTGGAAATTGTTCTCCTTCAAGACTTGAAAAATATTGTTCCAAGCTCTTCTGGCCTTCATCGTCTGGTCTGAAAAATCCATAATGAATCTGATTGGTTTGCCTCTGAATGTGAATTGGGGCTTCTCTCTTGTTACTTTTCGAATTCTTTCTTTAGTTTCTCTGTTAATCATTTTATATATGATATGTCTTGGTGAATTTCTAATTTGGTTAGGTCTGTTTGGTGTTCCATAAGTGTGTTGGATTTGGTAATCTGGATCAATCCTGATATGAGGAAGGTTTTCCCTGATTATTTCACTTAATATATTCTTAAATCTTCCTGTTTGCTGTTCAGTGTTTTCTTCCAGGCCAAATACTCTCAGGTTGTTTCTTCTCATCTCATCTAATATTACTTGGAAGTTCTGGTCACACATGATAAGTTTCTTTTTTTGTCTATCCTCCTTAAACTCAACATTACTCAACCTGTCATCATTATCTGATGTTCATTCTTTGAGGGTTCTATTTTCTGTTTAGTTTACTCTGGTGTTAGTATCTTCTAGTGAGGATTTAATTTCATTGACAGTATTTTTTCAATTCTGATAGCTCTGCTACATCTCTATTCAGGATATCTAACTCTTTATAAATATGATCTTTTATTTCATGGAATTGTTCCCTTATTTCCTTATGAAAGGTGTCGCTCAACATCTGAAACTGCTCTCTGATCTCATTCCTTAATTCTTCTTTCAACTCCTTAATTGAGTTACTGATCATAATGTTGATATATTTTTCTTGGTTTTCATCCAGGACCCCTGCCATGGAGTCCTTGGATGGGGAGCTGCGAGGGTGAGGATGGGAGTAATTACCCCTTTTCCTCATTTTCAGATACAGGCGATGTGGCTTGAAGACCGACTATTTTAGTTACTGTTGTAAGGGTTATTGGGACTTGTTATGCCTGTGCTTTGTTGGGCTGGGGTGCTACTTGGGAAGCACAGCTCAATGGCTTCCAATCCAGTCAGTGAAGAAATGTGAGCCTATAGGTACATAAACTGAAAAGTTTCAATAAAACAGTTATAATTATGAGTAACATCTTTAGAAGCAGTGTTCTTCCATGAGAGCTTCCACAATATTTTAAGATAACCAGCAAATGCCCATTTTGAGGAATGATCTTCACTTCAGTTATCAGGGACTCAAAAGATGGGGGGAAGTATAATTTAGAAAAACCAAGGAAGTGGGGTAGGGAGGTGATGTGAAGCTCCTGAGTTAGAATAAAGAACTAGAAGTTGTTAGCATGTATACAGTGATTCAGTTCAGAATAAGGAAAAGATAATAATGAGATGGTAGTAGGTTAAAGGCTTTCAGTGAGGAAGAGAGAGAACAGGATAATGTTTAGGAATTGAGAGAGTAGGGGGCAAAGAGATTAATTTGGAGAGAGAAAGAACAAGAAAGAAATAGAAAAAAAATATAGGGGTTGGGGATTTAGCTCAGTGGCAGAGCACTTACCTAGCACGTGCAAGGCCCCAGGTTTCAGTCCTAAGCCCTGAAAAAAAGGGGGGGGGGGGGAGGAAAAAGAGAAAGAAAGAGCAGGCACTAGGGGAAGCAGGAATAGCAGTGGTAAAATATAGGAGGGGTAAAGGAGATATTAATAAGATTTGGGAGATTGCATAAGGGTAGAAGCACACATAGGTAAAATAAGGAGGTCAAACACAGTATGCTTCTGACACTAAATGTGCTGACTAGAATCTTTCTGTTCAAGAAGGAGGACATGGAAATGAACAAATGCCCAAACACAAAAATTAAACAAAAAGGAACAGAAAAAAAGAGAATAAAAAATGAAAAATAAAAAAGGAGATCTAAAAAATCCAGAAAACAAAAGAAAGAAAAAAACAATGGCTAATACTTTTATATGTCCGTGAACCAATAAACTGTTCCAGCAATTGTTCAAATACACATCAAGAACAGGAGATAAACAGAAGGCAAGAAAGAATATCTATCTTTATATATATATCTATATATATAAAAACACACATAGGTATGCAAAATCGAATAAAAAGTAAAAAATTCTTAATGAAATCTTGGAACTAAAAACAGCAAGGGTGTCTCTGGGACCTCTGGGAGGAGATGTTCACTTTGCTTCTGGGTTTTGATATGAATGTCTCTCAGCCTGTGGTTATATGATCCCACAAAGAGGACTGGGGTGTCTTCAGATTCCTGGGATTTCTAGAAAGAGCTTCCAGTGAAGAGGACTCTTTCTGGAAAGCCCTGAAGTTTGCCAGCTTCTCAGGGTTGCTGAAGCCAGAAGACTTAATGAGCAGGGAGCCTAGCTGAGTTCTATTCTCCCTCTTCTGGAAGATGCATACACTATCTCTTGAGGCAGAAGACTCAGAAACTTTAACTTGTTACATGATCCTCCTGGCTAAGGGGAGTGGACAGGGCAGGGAGTTGCTCCCCCTCATTCCACAAACTGCAGACCTCCTAAGAAGGGTGGAGTCTGGGCTTGGACAAGGCCTTCTCTTCCTGGATGAAACTTAAGCCTGTGGTGATTTCCTGATGCAGTTTTCATAGGCTGCTCTAAAAAGCCAGAGAGAGCTGTCTCTTGGGGCTCAGAATGGTGGTCCAGCTTTCCTGCCAAGCAGCATGTTCAGCTGTGCACCTCAGTGGGCCAATTCCTAGCCCAGCTCTCGTCCCTTGCAGTGTATGAGCTCGGCAGGTGTCTGCAAATGCATTCGCCCAATGCTGCTTTTATAAGGTGCCGGATCAGAGCATGGAGCACGGGGTTGACGTGGTGTCTGTTCAGCTCCACAGCGGCAGCTGGGGCCGCACGCAGCCATGCCCACTGCAGCCACTTGTGGCCTCGGTCACTGTCGCCCGCAGCCCTCCTGCCGGTGGAATGTAGTCCAAAAAAAAAAATAAGCCGCACTTCTGCATCTCTGGCGGGATGAATAAAATCCTTTTTTTTTTTTTTTTTTTTTACCTCAAAGCTGTGTTCAGTTCCACCACTGTTTGCTGGCCCGCTCATTGCCACCCGCTTGCCAGCCAGCCGTGCGCCAGCGGCAAGTAAACAAAGCCCTCAGTAGCACTATATTTAAAGCACAATGGCTTCTCTGTGGCGATGAGTTTGCTGGCTATTAGAATCCTCCCCAACTTCCGGGCAGAATGAAAGCAAGGGTGGCTGCTTGTCGAGTTCCAGTCCAGATGGAAAAAATAAAAAATAAAAAACCACTCATTTCTCCCAAATCTCTGCTCCTCAAATCCACTGAGCAAATTAGGACTGGGGTTTCAAGATGCTAATTCCCCAAATGCACCTCAAAATACTAGAAATGAACTGGGGATTTTCCATCCAGTCTCTGAGCTGCTGGGGAAGCTCTTTGTCTTCAAATCATCATTCTTGAATCCCCCCCTCTGTTATATGCTTTGAATACAATGTGTCTCAGTTAATTTCTTCTTTGGTTAGGTCTAGTTGGGGTTCTATATGCTTCCTGAAAGTGCATGTCTGTCTCACTTCTCATATGGGAGAAATTTTCTTTAATGATCTCATTGAGAATGTTTTTTATGCCTTTATTTTTAATCTCAATTTTCTCATCAAATCCAATAATTCTCAAGTTTGGTCTTCTAGTTTGATCCTAGAACTCCTGAAAATTCTAATTATATTCTGTAAGTTTTTTCCCCTTACTGTTATCTGTGTGTTTAAGATTACTCAGCCTTTCTTGGCTAAAGTTCTTTATTAAACAGCTGTGGTTCTATTTTCCATTTATTTTAATCTGTTATTAAAATCTTCAAGGTAGCTTTTAATTTGGTTGACTTTGTCATTCAAGGAGTTCTGATATGTTTCTTTTCAGTATATTTATTTCTTTGTTAAAGTGATGTTTTGCTCCTGTGATTTTTCTTTTATTTTCTTCCTTAAGTCTTCTTTTAAATCCTGAATCCTTTTAATAGCAAGATTGTTGCTACATATTTCTTATTTTTCATCTGGCTCCCTATCAGTGGACCCCTTATTTGGGGAGTAGTGGATCTTGGCAGTGGTGAGTTTGCTTGCAAATTTTCATTTTTAAGGAGTTCTTCTTGCTTCTTAAATAGAAGTGGATTTTGTATTATTATTTTGTGTGTGACCCTTTTTGTGTGATTGTCTTGTTTGTTCTGAGGATTTTCACTTGATTTGATGTAAGGCTCTGTGCCAGGTGTTAGGGGCTGAAGACTCTGATTTTTTATAAAACCCTTTGATTTTGAGATTTTTGGGGCGTTTTTGATGGTTTAGGTTTATGTCCTTCCCTTGGTTGAGTTGGAGGAAAATGTGAGAGTGGCAGTGATTCTAGTCTGTGGAGTGGTAGTGTCCTTTAAGCTTTCCAGCACTTCATGAGATATAGAAAATCAAGCTGTCTGAACAGCCAATGCTTAAAATAAACAGTGGTAAACTGGTTACTTGTTTCCTACTATAATTATCACAATGATAATTGCCATCTATGAGAGCAATGGTGGGGTTCTTAACTATTCTGATGACAACAGAATTTAACCATCTTCTATATCAGTTTTAAAGCAATCAAAAGATAATGAGTTTGGCATTCAAAGTAGTAATGATTACACTGCATTAATAGTGTGAACTCAAGTTGTTAAAAACCAATTAGTTCTAAGAGGTGGTGAGCTTATAAGCAATTGTGAGAAAAGGAAATGTGAGAGGAAGGTGTAGAGAAGTTTGTCATTACAGAGCATGAGTAGGGAGGAGACAGAGAAGGTGTAGGGTTTGATGTAAATAATACAAGAGAGAGAGAGGAGAGAGAGAGGAAATAAAACAGATGTATCAAGGCAAAGGAAGGGCAGAGGAGATAGTACTAAAATTGGCTGTTTCCAAAAGAAAAGATAGAAAGAAGTAGATGAGAAACATACACTTGGAAAACACTGTAGCACACAAACAAACGGTACTGATCAAAAATTCAACCCCGCAAAGGCAAGTTTGAACCTTCAACTATACCAAGTTTAAGAGCAAACAACATTTATCACACTGGCATTCACAGTAGTAATGGCTGCACGGTATTGGTGATGGGGGCTCAAGTTGTGTAACCCAATTAGTGCTAAGAAGTGAGCTTAGCAGACAACTGAGAGAAAAGGAAATGTAAGAGGAAGGTACCAAGGAGGTTGTAATTTTGGAGTGTGAGCAGAGAGAAAGTAGAAAAGGTATAGGATGAGATGTTTTAAACAGAGACTGGAATTAACAGAGGTAACAAAGTAAAAGAAGAAAGAAAGGGAGAGCAACTGAACAGAATTTGTCTGGTACCAGAAGGAAGGAATGAAAGATGAACATGATAATCATACAAATGTGAAACAATATAAATCAAAGCAAAATGTACTGATCTAAAACCCAACCTGACAAAGCAGTACAAGAAAAATATCTACAATTTTTTCAAAAGAAAAGCTAAAAATGAAAAGAAAAAAAAAAGAGAGCGAAAGGAAAGAAATAAAGGAAAAAAGATGAAGGTATGTATATTTATATATGTCTATAAACAATCAGCTCTGAAAGAACACACACAGAAACAAAAAAAAATAGAAAACAAACAAAACAAAAGAATCAAGAAACAAAAATCAAATAAACCAAAAACAAAACAACAACAACAGCACAAACAGAAAATCTTAATGGAAAGTTGGTAGTATTATTTCCATGGAGGTTGTCAAAATATACAATGGGGGTAGATGATCACTACTAACTGGATTTTGTCCACACATTTTGGCACCTGGGTACAGGCACTTTTAGGATGAGGTTGCCAGAGGGCCTGGATTTTGCTGTTCTCTGCTGGTAATCAGAATCCCACAAATCCTTGCAGGATTTTTGTCATGTGGAGGAGGTTCAGTCCCTCACCACTAATGCTGCCTGTAAACACAGCCTTTTGGCCTTCCTGAGTTTAGTGTCCAAGTGCTTTTGTGTCTGCCTCTTCAGACTCTTACTTCAGCCAGAGCTATGCAGCTATCATCCCACACCTTTGGCTCCCGGGGCAGCCACCAGTCCTGAACGCATGGGTAATCAATGTCCCAAAGTTGCTGGTCCCCAGGTACTCACTGGCTCCAAAATGCACAGTTCTTGGGGTGGCCACCACCCCAATTTTTCAGTTCCTGGAATGGTTACTGGCTGAACTAGTGGCTTCAGAGGCACCAGCCAGCTGGAACTTGAAGCTCCTGGGAGCAGTTGCCAGTCTGATTGCATGACTCCTGCGGCTGCCTCTGGCTTAAAATTGTGGATTATGGGGCAATGGCCAGCCAATCTTGTAGCTCCTGGGGCAGCTGCTTGGTCCAATCTTGTGCCTTCTGTAGGCATGCCTTCTGAAGGCCTGCCTTCTTAAGATGACAACCCCTACCTGTGCCCTTCCAGCACCCCAGTTCTCCATGACTGATTTAGAGAGACACCTATTTTACCTGCATTAATTACAGACCCTGGGTTCCAAGGAATGGGAGCTCTTCTGATATCAAGGTTCTCCATGCCAATATGTCCTTCCTGTATTTCTGTTCTTCTCTCCCTCTGTGCTGAACCTGTGACACTACTACCATGTGTCATTCCTTGCACCAGCCATGAGCCATCAGCTACTTGGCCCATAATGTTGTTTTTCTTCTTTGCTTAATATATCCAGGCCTCTGTATCTCTAATATTCCTTGTTTGTCTAATGTTGAGTTTCCTTGAAATTTCCCTTCACCCACTCTATGTCATGGAGAGATTATACATGCAGGCTTCCTGATGGTTACCATCTTCCTCTATTCTCCATATCATTCTTTTGTATTCACATTCCATACAAAATTTTTGCTGAGTCTTTTTTTATTTTTTAAGAGGGAGAGGAACAGTGTTAGAGAGAAAGAGAGAATCAATTATTTATTTATTTTTTCATGTGGCTTTCCTTGCTCTAACACTTCATTGTGTACCTGGTGCTGGGGTATTGAGCCCACATACTCATCATGCATGCTAGGCAAGCAGGACAACCAGTGAGCCACCACTCCAGTCCTGCTGAGTCACTTTTATCCTCACCTATTATAGAAAACATTAGCCCTTTGGCAATTGCTTTTTCCACTTTCACTATTAGAGAACTTTAGTGCCCTAGGTCTCTGAACCTTTGAAAAGAGTCCAGGTTCCAGGGAGATGGCTCCCAGAACAGGGAAAGCCTACTGAAACACCCTGTTTCTGGTCTTTGCTTCAAATGTTCCCCAGTTGCCTTCATGACCCAAGGTTTCTTAACCTTAATTTCATGACTTTGTTTTATATACAAATAATAATATGTGAGCCAGTAATATCTACTTTTCCAAGGTCCTCAGCTTTCCTTTTCTTTTTTTTTAAGGGGAGGGGAATAAAGTTTATTTAGTTTTTCAACTGGTTTTAACGACACTTAATTGTGTTTGTGGTGGTGGTGTTTGAACACAGGTCCTTATGCCTGCCAGGCAAGTGCTCTACCGAAGTGTTCCACTGCTCTAGTTCCCAAGGTCCTCAACTTTTAACATTCCACATTGTGCATTTTCTTCTTATAAACATTATAAAATAGGAGATGTTCCTGGTCTATGAAGCAGAAGAAGGTGTCTGGAGCAATATACCGAAAAGATAGGAATAGAAAAGTTAAAAAACCAAAACCAAAACCAAACCAAACCAAACCAAAGCAAAATAAAACAAAGAAAACCTACCAATGCAAGCTGGATCAGAGCAGAGATCAAGGCAGCGGAGATAGAAAGCTTTAGATAAACAAACAAAAAAATTAATAATTTGTATTTATGGAGTTCACATCATCCAAATCATTGTTGGATGCCATGTGAGGTATGTGTGTGTGTGTGTGTGTGTGTGTGTGTGTGTAAAATAATACACATACACACACACACACATATATATATAGCACACACACATATAAATATACAGGCATGTATTGCTATAAACACACACACATATATATGTATAATCACATTCATTTTCACACAACCCAGTAGACTATATTTTATCTCATTTAAGATAAATAAACTGGAACTCAAAGAGAAAGAAGTATCTCTTTACAATTATGTACTCACCAACTTAAAAAATTAGAACTTAAAGCCAGATATGGGTATATTTTCTATTGAAGTACACTACTCACACATAACATTTCATAATTTTTAGGAAGGATGCCTAAGTAGAGTCTAGATGGTGATTTTAGTGAATGGATTTACTGAAGGGATGCTTTCAGTGGAAAAACATTGATGGAGGCAGGATGGGGAAAAGAGAAGGAGTTAAGTAAGGTTGTATTCTGAGCAGGGGCAGGCGTAGCCTGATTATATGTGTCCATGTATACAATCTGGAGCATGAAGTGTACCAGAGTTGGCTCTACTTTGAGATAATGGGCCCCGTCTTTTATAGCCCCATGTCAGTTAATTCTTAATTGTGATGTGTTGGGTAGGGGACTGACTGTGAGCAGTTAGCAACAAGTACCCATAGCACCTGGGGAATGGGGCAGGACACAGAGTGCAAGTGCTAAAAAAGGTGTAGTTGAAAATAGTTCATTAAATAATGCAAGTTCACCTTATATCCTTTTTCTGAAACATGGCTCTAAAATCTCATTGTGAGTTTTTCCCGGATAGGTCAGAGAGTTACACTTTTAAACTAAAAACCAGAAAATAGAAAATAATTGTCACAAGACTCCAACCTTGACATGGACATTCTTTCATAGATGAAACCTTGTGAATTAAGAATAGTTATTTTCTTTTTATGATCGAAGAAATAAAAATTCAAATGGTTTAAATACCTTAAATAAGATTGCAGAGACAATGAATGGTAGAGCTAGGATTCAAGCCCAACTTTATCAGACGCTAAAGTTTTTTTCATCATAAGATGGCTATAAGTTTCCCTTACAGAAATATATTTAAAAATAAGCTTTTGAAATGACTAAATAGAAATTATGGTTTTCTAGTTTCTTAAGATCACAGAGCCAAATCATAGCTGATTCATATTATTTGATATGTTTCTCAAAACAGAATTTCAGAGTATATATTAAGTGTTTTAAAGAATGTGGTAATCCCACCTTTAAAAGCATCACCTAAATTTTGTTGTCTTTCCATATCCACTACATAAAAAAATTATTGATATTGTTGTTTCAGTGTCCAGGTAGCTCAGTCTTGACAATTATAAGCTAATAAAGTATTATTAAAGGCAGACTGTGATATGATATATATTTTCTCTAGTGAATAGAATGATGTTCTGGATATTTAGATTCCAAATGACTTGGTAAGGCAGAAAGTCAATGAAGTACAATAAATAGACCACTGGAAACATTTTCCTTAAGCAGCCCAGTTTAAAACATTCATTCTTCAGATGATGTCAAGATTAGATTAGCCTGGTTAGGAAACCCATTTTCTAAATGAAATTTTTGCATCTGAGTGCCAAAGTTTTTACCATTTTATTATCCTCTTGAGATAAAATAGCAAATGAACTATTCCATCTTTTCTAGATATTTGATATGAAGCTGCTATGATTTGAATACAGTTTCTTCTTTCAAACTTGCGCAGGATTGTAGTCCCAAAGACATATATTAATGGTATGGAGAGGAATGGAAGCTTGACTAAGGTGTAGATAGGTGGGATCTTTAGAAAGAAATTAGGTTTAGAGAAAGTCATTGGAGTGGAAACCTTATTGAATACTAGTGGCTTCATAAGAAGTGTGACAGAAACCAGAACAGATATAGACACACATGTTGCCTGTCTCTTGCCATGGTTTACCATGTGCTTTCTCAGGACCCTCCCAGCAAGAAGGCCATCCTACAAAAAGAGATACAGCTAGTGGGGGCACTGGACAGAGCCTGTGCCATGCTAGTTTAACTATTAACCTGCAAAATTGAGCTAAATAAACCTCTTTTCTACTTGTCTAACCAACACAACATGCTGGAGATAACAGAATATAAAAAACAACATTGATCCTTGGGCATTCCTTACGTCATGATTACACTTTGGGAAAGATATGAACATGGAATAGTGAAAGCCCATTTTGTGTTGACTTCGCAGCACATCTTTTAAAACAAAGAATAAAGTTTTATTCAATTCTAGATCAATATTTCCAGGGGATATTTTTCTATTTAAAAAAAATAAACGAAAAGCATGATCAATATCCAAAACATTCTCTCAGAGGAAGAAATAGCAGCTTTTCTACAAGACAAAAGGAAAACATGAGGTCTTTGGTGGTAATCAGATATAACACATATTTTTTTTTAATCTATTTGGAAAAGTGTCAACAAAAGACAAGTTCAAGATGAACAAATTCCATGTTGTCACCCCTCAGGCCACTTCTATGCCACCTTTACACTTTCAAAGTCCAGTTCCAAAGCTTTCTTTTCCATAAGGTTTTCTTTGATTACTTTAACCTGAAATAGCTTCTCATTACATTCTAATTCCTTATTCATTTGCTATGCCACCAAATTCTTGAAATCTGGTAAAATGTCTTAATTCACTGTTATAAACAAGTACCAATTCAAATATATATATATTTTCCCACTTCTAATCTTGTGGAAGCAAACCATATTACAAAAAAGTAAAAGGTAACTAGACTTCCAACTTGATGTACTAACAAGCTGTCTTTCAGTATGGTAAAGATCAATGGAATAATTACCAAAAGGTACTAAAATGTATAAGTCTCCAAAGAAGACAATATGGTGCTACTATTGTGATCATTATTATCACCACTGAGTCAGAGGCACAATCTCAAAATTACTGTATAAAGAATAAGCCACTCTGACAGAGGATAATCAAAGCAATATTAATTCTTTTGGAAATATCATTTGAGCATCAATAATTATCAGAATTGCATTAAGACACAGGAGTCCAAAATTCTAATTCCATCTTTTCACCAATAAAGTCATTTGATTTTTACTGGTCAAGACTTATGTTGTTAGGGCTGGAGCAGTGGCTCAGTGGTTACGGTGCTTGCCCGGCATGCGCAAGTACACGGGTTCAAACCCCAGCACCTATGTACACAACTAAGTGTCAGAGCAATGAAAGCCATGTGAAAAAACTCAATAAAAACTGATTCTCTCTGTCTCTCTCTCTCTCACTGTCCTTCTCTCTCTTTTTTTAAAAAGACTTACATTGTTATAAAATGAGTTAGTATAAAATATAAAATGAGAACTTTACAGTGTTTTTACTGTTTGACATAGCTGGGAGTGTGAGTTAATGACTGAGAAAATCTATGTGTATGAAGCCTGATGTAGAAATACTGGATAGTTGAGGAACACAATTTCTATTTTAAAGGAATTAAAAAATGTTAGGGTATATGGTACATACATCCATCAACATTCTCTCTCTCTCTCTCTCTCTCTCTCTCTCTCTCACACACACACACACACATACACACACACACACAAGTATAAGCAGGGGTAAGAGGTTTTAAGGACATTATTTGGACAAGAGGATATGTTGAAGGTACACTAAAAAGAATGAATAGTCAGGAATACAGAATTTAATGAACTTTACTCAGTTCATTAAAATAAGTAAAATGGGTCCAGAATAACTTACATGAGGAAAAGAAGGGTCAAGGGGAAGAGATGGACTTTTAAAGTTAATTAATTTCAATCACTCAATTATATCTAATACACAAAGGTAATATAGATGCAATTATTTGTATTATGATGGCATTATCATAACTTATTAAATCACTACTTGCTTTTCAAATGTATGGAATCATCTACTCAAAGTCCAATAATAGATATGGACTTTCAGGACAGAATCCACTTATTTTCAAGATAAATAGTTTGCTCTATCTTGTGATGTTTAAAAACAGAGCCTTTATAAACAATCATAATTAGTTATTCTTAGTAATTCTCAGTCACTGGGAGTGTCATGCTTTAGAAATATTTATTGAATAATCAACATGGTGAAAGAGAATAAGTATGAGTCAAGGAATTAGACAAGTACTAGTCAATGAAATAAATAATCTTCAAGCCAATCACTTATTTGATGAGTAACAACAATAAAATTAACTAACATTTCTGGGGTTTAGTTTTCTCTTCTAAGGATTCTTTCATTTACTTATAACAATTATATTTATGAAGTTTTAGGCACTATACTAGTCTCTAAAAATGCGGAAATAAAACAAATAATCATGGCCGTGACTGTGTGTGTTTTTTTAAAAAAGAGAGAGGGACAGTGGAAGAGAGATAGTAGGAAATTTGTTTCAAGTTGTTCATTATTATAAATAGATTGCAACGAACTATATAAACTGTATATATTTATAATATAAATGTTTTTGATACAACACACACACATATACACAGAGTAAAGGTACATATCTTTGTGCAGGTCTGAATATTTCTATGCCTAAATTCCTAGATTCAGACTTTTAAGGGTTAGAAAACACATTAAATTCTGCCTCCTAAAATCATTCCTTTCTCCAGATGTATTGTTTTATTCTCATAAATGGTGGGTATCATCTATTCAAAATTTTGACACTTTGGTAGATGAAAAATTAGTTTGTTTCAATTGTTATGTCTTCAATTACAAGTAAAGGTGGAACTTGTTTACATATATTGTTTATTTGGATTTCTTTTTTTGAAAAAAATAAAGAGGGGGAAGAGAGAGAGAGAAAAAGAGGGGAAGCAATTTTTATTTTCATGTGACTTTCATTCCTTGGACTCTTTGTTGTATACATGGTGCTGGGGTTTGAATTTCTGTACTTGTGCATGCCAAGCAAGAGCCGTAACCGCAGAGTAACTGCTGAGCCACTGCTCCAGCACCCATTTAGATTTCTTTTGTGAGTTATTTGTTCATTTCAGCTGTTAATTTTCCTACAAGGACAACTGTCTTTTATTTATGATTTCTTATACCTCTTTTTGTGTTTCTATTCTATTTAAGAGTAACAAAATACATTATGATACATTTTATGTTAATATGTATTATTATATTATGCAGACCAAGGAGGAAATTGCCACCAATTAGAATTTGATGTATCACTGATTTTAAGATTCAATCCATTTCAAGGATGTTAAATTTTGAAAAACAAATAAAATATTGCTGTGGTAGACAGAAGAATGATTTCCAAAGATGCTATATTAGTTAGGGTTTTCAGGGAAACATAACAAATATATAGGAAAATTTATTTCCTCACAGGTCAATGAAGGCCAATAAGTCTCACAATGACTGGGAGAGTAAGAACCAGGAAAGATGGTGATATTACTTCAGTCTGTTTCTGAAATTCTAATAACCAGGGGAGCCAATGGGAGACTGAAGCCCCAAGAACTGGAATGTCACTCATGCAAGTCCTAGAGCACAAACACTGGCAGAGGGATTTTTGTACATTTGATTGAGTTACTAAATTTAAACTAAGGAGATTTTATGAGATTATACAGGTGGTCTTAAGATAATCACCTGAGCCCTTAAAAGCCAAGAAATTTCTCTGGCTGAAAATGAAAATATGCGGCCGTAGGGGACTGCAAAAAGATTTCAAGGATGAGAAGGAGCCAATGTAACCTTCATGAGCTAAAAACAGCCACCAGCTGATAGTCCACAAGGAAACAGGGATTTCAGTCCTCCAATTTCAAGCAACTGAATTCTGCCAATAGCCAGAATGATCCTGGAAGAAAATTCCCTCCAGAGCTTCGACACAAGAGCCCGGGCTGGTTGATGCTCGATTTTGGCCTGCAAGGCCAGATTAGAGATATCTGAGACCATTCAGATTTCTGATTTACAGAATTGTGAGTAAATAAATGTGTATTGTTTAAAGTCACCAAGTTTGTGACAGTTTCTGGTAGTAGCAATGGAAAACTAATACAATTATAGAATAACAAAGTAAGGTATGTGAATTTAGGAAGAAAGGTTGTAAAATAGAAAATTCACCAGATTTAGAATGACTGATATTAGAAACCAAGGCTGAGATGGAGTAAATCCTATTAAGTAAGGGAAAATTCTGGAGGTTGTAGTAATTGATAAGCCAGAACTACACTGGAAACTTGGAAGCTTGCATATTCTTAATGTTACTAAAATTTTCTTTTTACCAGTTTTAAAATCACCCAGTTGTTGTTATAAAATATGCCTACCTAGTGAAGACATATCATTCTTACAATCTAAACTAGCAAGAGGCTGCTTAGTTTGCTTCTATGAATGAAACGTAAAAGAAAAATATAAATCTAAGTATATTCCTTATACCAAATTCTAAGGAGATAATTAAAACCAACCACTATTATAAATGTCCTTTCCAGCTTGTAACTTTTAAGATGTAGGAGAATTATTTGAGATTGGGAACCAAGTAAAATAAGTGCTTTTGTAAAATATGAATATGAGAGTAGCTAAGAATTAACAGACCCAAGAAATGATAAAAGGTTTCATATACTGTTGTAACCCACCATTTAATTGCTGCAACATTTAACTAAAAGAAGTTGTAAAATGTTATTTCTTCCAGCTATATTTTTCTCTATAGTCTTAGATAAATATGATTTCAGATATGTGTTGCTTACCCTGGCTATCCCCTATCTGATGATAACTTAAGACCATCATATTATGTTCTTACCAGAGCCTGTTTAATATGCCCAAATGGATCATTAAAATGCATTGTGGAAGGTCTAAACTGGTAAAACACAGAACATAGCCCGACTACATGGGATTACTTTGAAAATGATGATGATTCTAAACAAGAAAATAATGTAAAGGTGGAATGTTTTAACAGACTTTAATGTGATCATCTTTTTCTCTAAAGATCAACCAGTATACAGAATCTTTACACACCAATTGGTTGAAATATATTTTTTACTTTGTTTCCACTCCTGTCTTGTACTTTTCCCTCAAGATAGCTCAGCTAAAATGAATCATAGGCATGCATATCACAGTAAGGAATGATGGAGTGCCTTTTAAGTTTTAAGGTAAAGGATCTGAGGATACAACTTTGACAAATTTATTTAGTAATTTAGTAGTAATTTAGTTTATCAAGTTCAGTTTTAGGAGAAATACTAGAGGATTGGGGAATTCTATGGTTCTTTCAAGTAATTTATTTAAGAGAGTGATGGATGACGTTGCCTGGAGATGATCTGACACTACCTTGTAGATAGAATATAATATTACTGGAAGGTAAATACCTTGTAGTAATTTCTTCCAGCCAAAAGACCTGCCAAAATATTTGAATACAAACATTTCTAATCCTTATAGATACGTAGAGCATAGCATATAGGGAATATTATTTTAATAGCACAAATATATATGCTATTAATTTAATACAGCTATAGTCATTTCCTTTTTAGATGATACCTTATTCATCATTTTATCCCTGGTACTTAAAGCCTATACCTGGTACATATTAGATAACTGATGCAAAATTGTTTAATAAATGAATAAATGGTTGCAGTCTTCTCTGTTTATTCAAGGAAATAAATGCTATAAGCAATAGTAGAAAAAATGTGGGATGGGTCTTCCACACTGCTTAATTTTTGTAACTACAACTAAAACTGTTCCAGGCTTAGAAGAAAAAGAACAGAGAAAGAAAATCAGAGCCAGTTATGCAAAATTAGAAAGGTTATCTTATAAGTGAATCAGACTCTGATTTTCATTTCTTTCTGCTACATATTATATTGGTTGACCTGGACAAATAATTCAATTCCTCAAGCTTTTCTTTCTCACTTATCAATGATGATAACATCCAATTAATAAGATTCTCATGAAGATTAAATGTAGCAATATCAATAATTGCCATGCACTGTATCTAGCATGTAGTCTAGAAGAAAGGATTTTATTATCATGAATATTTTTGAATTATAGTAGTAAAAATAGTTTTTAGCTTAGTTACTTTGTAATGAATATTTAAGAAGTCATTTTTCATTTCTGTGCTAAGTGGAATTCTTTCATTAACTTCTCTTGGAACTCTGTGCTTTGCATTATATCTCTAATATAGAATGAAACCAACCATCTCTGATTGAATTATGATTAACTTCGCTGGTTTGTTATTTTCAAACAGTACAGAATGACACGGTAATGATATTCCTTAATTAGTTAAACATTTCTCATTTACAGATTTGAAGGTATATTTTGTCTCAATGAATTTTAATGTGCTTTGACCCAAAAAGGCTAATTCCTCTATTCATAGACGTGGGCTGTTTGAAACTATTTTCATTAGGGGGTGATCAGGTCAGGGAGAATTATCACTTTCGTCAAAGGCAGACCAAGTGGTTCTGTGAAAAGAGTTTGTCAGTATCTGTAGTCTGAATTACTTAATCAACGTCAGAGTAAATGAGGAGGTTATAGTCCATAGAGAAAACTGGGAAATCTCTTGCAGGTGAAATGCTCCATTGTGCTATGGGACCTCATTCTATTTCTCTTCATGATTTCATCCCTAGAGTAACAGAACATCTTAATAGGCTTTCACCACTTTATTAATAAAAGTTTCTGTCTTAGGTTAGTCTAGAATCTGCCTTCATGGAACATCCACATTAGAGATATCATTGTGTGGAATCCCATGACTCTAGAAGCCTACAAATATTGAAAGAATTGCTAAACTAATAATTATCTTTTATAAAGTTAAAAAGAAAATCAGAATAATTTTTCTCATTTCTCTTAAGATATGTATCATCATCAAGTGTGTATGATGTGTATAAACTTTCAGGGTTCCAATATGGAATAGGTGTGAGCTAGGGGAAAAGTGTAGGTCTGTAAGAGACTTCCTTCCCCCATAAATGTGGTGTCACCTTCCTAGACACACAATTCACCAGTTAATTCATTAAGAGAAAATAACTAGTTTAGAAAGGAAAATAAAAATCAAAGTATTACATGCATTGTCAAGCTAAGAATGGTTTCCTTTTGTTTGCACTGCTCATCAAAATTGAATACATTTAAATAAAATAGTGCCTGGACAAATAGGAAGCATTGATTAAACACATTGGCGTAGTTCATTCTTACACTGAACATACTCCATATATTTGTCAGGTTCTGATGTGATATTTTCAAATTCCTCTATTTGTAGCTTTAGTTGGTTAAAGTTGCCTTCCAAATAAAAATGTGTTAGAAAACCCCCACAATATGATGATGTTTGAATTTATTTCATAATATGAGCTGTTTGCATTACTTCCTCTAAACACTGAGATGTCAGAAACCTATGGATTTCAAAAATTCATACAATGGGATTCTGACTAAATTAGAATTCTCAGTTGTTAAGTGTGTATTAAAATGTTTACTTTTAAATTCCACTGTCTGTAGCTTATCTGCTTAAATTTATGTCTCCCTCTTCCCACCTTCCTTCCTTTCTTCATCTCTCCCTCCTTTCTTTATTCTTTCCTTAAAACAATCAAACTGAAGTGTTATTTGTTTGATTTATTGTCTTTGGTATCATTATGATACAGTAGAATTTCCAATATTGTGACTACTTAAAATATCGTGAGTTTGGAGCATGAAGGGGGTGCAGTATGATTAAGATATTGTCAAGTTTGATAACTACCTGGAAGTGTAATAGATTAATTCCACGAATTTGTTCATAAAGTTGCTGCAGTGTCAATGTCTTGCTATTTAGACTCCACTTTCTGGAGACTGAAATGTTATTCTTCCATCACTAAGTTGGAATTCTTAAATGAATATGCATTCCACACTGTAACTTCATCACTTATGAAATAAATACATTTTCATGAAGACATGAACCAGAAAAAAAATCAGGAAATCTAGCACAGCAGTAGCATTTAATGAGAATTCATTGAGAAATTTAATTTTGAATTCAGGTAGGATTTTTCTAGAATTTATTCAGAAACTTAAAGTCAGAAGACAAATATAATGACCTCAAAAGTAAATTGTAATGCACAGACTTGATAAAGGTTATATGTGACAATATTTTGGTATATATTGTAAAAAACAAGTGACTAGGACAACCAGCAGGAGGGCTGCATATAGAATCCCTCCATGAAGCAGAAGTGCCTTTCTATGAGGTGTGTGAATGGCAAAATTTTGCAAAAACTCATTAGTACACAAATAAGGAAAACTAGACTCAGAGGCTTGTATACATTAAGCAAAGAAGAAAAACCAAATAGGGGCCAAGCAGCTCCAGCTGTGAGGACCACCACCCAGCGGTTGCATTTCTTGATTGGCACAGGAGGAGGAAAGAACACACACGAATAAGGAAGGATAAATTGGCACCAGGTTTCAGAAGAACCCTGGTATCAGAAGGGCTCCTAATCCTCATCTGAAACCAGGGACTGCATTAGTGAACATAACTTAGACTGCCTCCAAACAGGACATGGAAATCCAGGATGATTGCTATCTTGAGAAGGCAGGTGGTCCAGTTAGCTTCTTCAAGAGCCATGAGCTTAGTTCAGAGACCATCTCCCCAGTTGCTACACCACTGGGCTTCTCACTATTCCAGGAACCTCATTTTCTCAGGCCCTGTGAATTCCAGGTGGAGACTGCCTAGGGAGCTCTGTGGGTCTGGATGAGAGTCTGCTTTTAGGCCCCTGTAGCTTGGAGCAGAGACTTCCCCAGAGGATGTACATTCTGGACTGGTGTCCTCCTTACAGGCCATCCAATTCTGGGATGGAGACTGCCTTAGGACCTGCCTGTTTTTGGTCAGTGAGGTCCTCAGGACCTGCAAGTTTGGGGTGGCATGTGTCCCAGGATACCTGAGTTCAGGGTGGTCACTTCCCCAGGATCTGAGAGCTCAGCTCTCCACGTGGGTGCCCTGGGATGCACATGATTACCAGTGGCTCCTGGGGCTCTAGTTGAACCAGGACAAAAGTCTAGGCAGGAAGACACAAAAGCACGTAGGATTTCAGCCCACAAAGGATAAGGACAAAAGGCTGAATTCCCAGGAAGCAGTGGTGGTGAAGGACTGCACCTCTTCCACAGAAGAATACTAGGAGGATTCCTGGGAATCTGACTTCCAGCTGAGAACATCCAAACACAGTCCCTCCAGCAACTTCACCCTGGAAGCACCTCCATCAAGAAGCCAGATGTGTTCATTTACCCACACACTATATTTTGACCTTCTCAGTGGAAATATCCCATAATCCTCAAAACTTTCCATTAAGATGTTGGGTTGTTGTTGTTATTGTTTTGTTGTTTTTTATTTGTTTTGTTTATGCTTCTTGTTTCTTTTGTTTTGCTGTGGTTTGATGTTGTTTTTATTTGTGGTCTTGCAGACCAGCTCATTTGTTCTTGTAATGTATAACCTCCCAGTAGTGAACTTCTCTGGTACCCACTTCTTCCCTTTCTTCTGGCAACAACTAAATGTTATTCCACTCTCACTAACCCTCTCTTAAAATCAATACTACAGTCCCTTCATTTTTCTTTCTTTTTATTTTATCAGAATATCCTACATCATCTCCACTCTCTTGCTATTCTTGTTCCAAATTCACAAGTTCCTTTCTAGCTTCCTATCATTTACTGGAAATCTGAAGTGAATGCTAACCTTGATAATGGTTGCTTGTTTTAAAACAGGCATAGTCTGGCAGTTCTCATGGAAGTTAGTTGCTAATCCTTCTACTCTTCTCATAGATGGTAATTAACACTATAACTATAATAAAGAGAACAAAGTAATCAGTTCAATGCTACCTGTTGTATGCATTGGCTGTACATATTGGCTCTTTTCCCTTATCTTGTAAGGTATTGGAAATTGCAAAAGCTAATAATAAGTCATAGGTTGGGGATCCAGCTGTTCAATTATATTATCAAATTGTACCCCAATCCACATAAGCAAAGAGACAAAAATCACAAACCCATCAACAAAGTCCCAAAGTGAAATAACCAGTGAGAGATCAAGGCCCCACACCCTGAAATGAAGAAAAAAGGAAACAATTCTCCTCCTCAAGCCCACAACTCTCTATCCAAGGATTCTATGGATAGGAATCTGGATAAAACCTTAGACAATAGTAATAATAATATGATTATTTGAATAATCAAAGAATTAAAAAATTTAAAGAAGGAAATAAGAGAACAATTACAGGAGATAAAACATCATTTTAATAAAAAATTAGAGATACTGAAGAAAGATGTAGCTGAACTCTTAGAGCTGAAAAACACTCATCCAAATTAAAAGCTCAGTGGAAGATATCAATATCAGAGTAAACTCAGTAGAAAATAGAACTTCATCTCTTGGAGAAAGAACATTGGACAACAAAGATAGGCTGAGTAATCTTGAACACACAGAAGACAGATAAGAAAAACAAACAAACAAACAAACAAACAAACATACTGATCATGATCAGAATTTCCAGGAAGTGTGGGATGAAATCAGAAGAAATAACTTAGAGTAATTGGTATAGGGAAAACATTGAACATCAAATGAATAGCATAAAGAACCTTCTCAATGAGGTAATAAAAGAAAAATTTGACCATATCAGAATTGATCCTCATATTCACAATCAAGAGGCCTATAGGACTCCAAATAAGCTTAACTGAATGAGAAACTCACTGAGACACAGCATATCCAAAATGAATAACAGAGAAAAAAAGGAAAGATGATTAAAAATGGTAAGCGATAAGCACCAAGTCACATTCAGAGGCAAACCGATAAAGATTCTTCAAATGAGACCATAAAAGCAAGGAGAGAGTGGAATGAAATTTTTCAAATATTGATAGTAAATAATTGTCAGCCAAAAATATTATAGCCAACATAACTCAGCTTCAAAATTGTTGGTGAAATAAAAACTTTCCACGATTAGAACAAATTAGCAACATACATGAACACAAAACAGCTCTTCAGAGTATACTCAAAGACAAACTTCAAACAGAGGAACAAGCAAACAACTTTCAAACCAACAATCAGAGGAAAGTCAATAAAAGCATAGCTCACTAAAAGATATCCAAGATGGCACAAAGTACAGCAAAGGTCACAATGTGGGGGAACAGATATGTATACTAATACTGAATGTGAATGGAATCAATGCCCCAACCAAAATGGATCAAAAAAACAAAATTCAACATTATGCTGTCCAAAGACAGCCACAGATTGAAGGTAAAAGTTTGGAAAAAAATCTACCTTGCTTACAGCCCCCAAAGCAATCCAGTGTCATAATACTCATATCTGACAAAGTAGTTTTCAATCAAAAATTAGAAGAGGAGTTGGAGAGGTGGCTCTGTGATTGTAGCACTTGTCTGGCATCCATGAAGGTGTGGGTTCAAACCCCAGCACCACATACACAATGGAGTGTCAAAGCAACAAAGGCCATATGAGAAACTAAATGGGGTTGATTCTCTTTCTATCTCACTGTCCCTCTCTCTAAAAAAACAAAATTAGTCAGAAGAGAAAAAGAAGGACATTGTATCTTAGTTAAAGGAATACTATTTTAAGATACATGACTCAAAAAGCTCAATCAGACTACTAGAGCTTATACATGAAGTTAGCAAAGTGGCTGGTTATAAGATCAACACTCATAAATCAGTAGCTTTCTTTTTTTATTTTTATTTTTTATTTATTATTTTGATATTTATTCAACATAGTCTTACATATTGAAGATAATTGTTGTTACATATTTATGTATACATAGATACTGACAAAGTAAGTTAAGGCTGTTCCTAATCCAGGACCTCCCCTTCTTCATCCATTCCCTGATCTCATCATGTCTTATCTGTTATGCCCCCATGCAATATATAGAAACGAGCATATACATGTATATTAAGTTTTGAAATTTCTGAGTTTCTCTGCCTGCCTGTGTGTAGTTTGGCTTCTCATGGGTGTTGAGTTTTCCTAGCCATATTTCTAACCCCCTTTCTCTCCCACCCCTCTCTGCCTTCTTCCCTTCTCAACCCACCTTTATATTTATAGTTCCCTAGCTTATGTGAGATTTCACCTTTGGTGAGATTATTTTTTTTATTGAGAGATTTATTATAGAACAACCATACAAGTTTTTAACAAAATAATAAAAAATGTGTATATATTCTGGATGTTAGAATTACCCCCAGAAGTGCCCCCCAATTACCCACCCTTATCCCTCCCTTCCCCTTCCCACAATATCTCTAAAAAAGGATTATGTTGTATAACATTACACCTTATCTGGATTTAACACATGATACTAGATGACCTCTCTCAATGGCCAGGGTCTAGATCCAGCCTGCACAAATGACTGCAGACATTCAACCCTTGGATCTCTGGGTTAAGCTGATTTTACTCAGCATAATTTCTTCCATAGCCATCCATTTACCTTCAAAGGCTGCAATATCATTGTTTCTAATTGCTGTGTAGAATTCCATGGTATAAATGTACCATAGTTTTTTGATCCATTCATCCAGTGAGGGAAATCTGGGTTGTTTCCATAATCTAGCAATAGTAAATTGAGCTGCTAGGAACATAGATATTGCTGTGTCACTATAATGAGCTGATTCTAAATCCCTGGGAAAAATACACAGGAGTGGAATAGCAGGATCGTATGGTGGGCTCATCCCTAGTTTTTTGAGGGTTCTCCACACTGCTTTCCAGAGGGGCTGTATACCAGCAGGAATTCTGCTGAAGAAGATATCAGGAAATCCATCCCATTCACAATAACCTCAAAAAGAATAAAATATTTGGGCATTAATCTAACAAAGGATAGAAAGGATTTCTATAATAAAAACTCTCAAACATTAAAAAAGAAATTGAAGAAGACCTGAGTAAATAGAAAAATGTTCTTGGTTAGGCAGAATAAACATAATTAAAATGGCCATTCTGCCAAAAGCCCTATACAGATTCAATGCAATTCCCATCAAGATTCCAATGACATTCTTCATGGAAATAGAAAAAGCAATTCCAAAAGTCATTTGGAATATTAGGAAACCCAAATAGCCTAAGTAAGAAAGAGGCAACAGGAAGTGTCAGAATACCTGACCTGAAATTACACCATAGGGCTCTAGTAATGAAAACAGTGTGGTGTTGCTATCAAAACAGACATGAAGGCCAATGCAACAGACTAGAGATACTGAGGCAAACCCACAAATCTTTAACCATTTGATATTTGAGAAAAGGGGGAAAATATAGTGTGGTGAAAAGACATCCTGTTCAACAAATAGTGCTGGAAAAACTGGGCAGCCATATGCAGTCAACTGAAATTAGATCCTTATCTCTCACCCTGCACAAAAATCAATTTGAAATGGATCAAAGAATTAGAAATTAAACCAGAAAGTATATAATTGTTAGAAGAAAAAATAGGATCAACAGTCCAGCACATTGGTGCAGGCACATCCTTCCTTCACAATCTCCCATGGTGCAAGAATTAAAGCCAAGAATCAATGAGTATAATTCCATTAAACTGAAAAGCTTTTGCATAGGTAAAGAATTCATCAAGAATCTCAAGATAGAACCTACAGAATGGGAGAAAATTTTTGCCAGCTACACCTCCAAAGGAGGACTAATATCGAGAATATATGAGAAACTAAAAAACTGAACACCTAAAACACATGTAATCCAATCAGAAACTGAACAGAAACTTTTCAACATAGGAAGTCTAGAAAGCCAATAAATATATGAGAAAATGTTCTGTATCACTAGCAATCAGAGAAAAACAAATAAAAACTTCACTAAGATTCCACCTCACTTCAGTCAGACTGACAAAAATAATGAATACAAACAATATCAGATGCTGGAGGGGTTGTAGGAAGAAAGGAACACTATCACACTGTTGGTGGGGCTGCAAACTTGTATAAGCACTCTGGAAAGCAATGTGAAGAATTCTCAAAAAACTAGGGATGGAACTGCCTTACAAACCGGTTATCCCACTTCTGGGTATTTTCCCAAAAGAGCTAGAATTGGCACACTACAGAGACACAGCAACATAACATCACTGTTTATAGTAGCTCTATTCACAATAGCTAAACTATGGAACCAACCCAGATACCACTTGATGGATGAATGGTTTTAAGAACTGTGATACACAAACACACACACACACACACACACACACACACACACACACACACACAAGTTCTACTCTGCTATTAGACAGAATGATATCATGGCATTTGCAGCCAAATGGATGGAGATGGAAAAAATTGTGCTAAGTGAAATTTCCAAAATTCAGAGACTTAAGGGCTGAATGTTTTCTCTCATATGTGGAAGATAGAGTAAAATCTAAGACAGGATGAAAATTAGCTAAGTTTAAATACTAATAATCTCAACATCAGTGAATTTCTGCATAAGCAGAGAGAACCATAACTATCAAGATGCAGGAGAAGGGAGGGAGGCAGGGATGGGAGGAAAGGATTAAGAGGGTTATCAATGCAACTGGGAACTCTCAACTCCCACAAGAGGCCCAACTATACATAGGCAGTCAGAGAAAATCAGAAATTTAAAAAATTAATACAAATGTATGTGCCTATTTCTATATATAACATGGTGGTAATGCAGAGGAGATATGAGAGTGGGGAGTGGATGAAGGGGGGTAGTCCTCAACTAAGATCAGCTTTATCTTACTTTGTGACTATCCATGTATGCATTAATATGCAATAATGATTCTCCCCAATATGTAAGACTATGTTGAACAAAAAGAAGAAGAAAAAGAAGATATAATCACATTTATGCACCAAATTCTTACAGTTCCAAATATGTCAAAAATTACTCCATATGTCAAAAAATTACTCTTATAGATCTCAATATAATAATATTGGGGAATTTAACACAACTTTATCAAGAAATCATAGATCATCAAACAAAAAATCAATGAACAAGTCTCCAGCCTAAAGAACTCTATAAATCAAATGGACCAAGCAGACATCTACAAAATATTCCATCCCAAATTGAGTTACCTTCTTCTTAGCAGTACACGTCTCTTTCTCCAAAATAGATCATTTTTAGTCCACAGAGGTAATCTTAGCAAAAAAAAATGTTGATATAATCCCATGTATCCTGCCAGACCAAAATGGTATGATCCTAGCAATTAACAGTATGAAAAATAACAGAAAGTACCTAAATCCATGGAGATTGAATAAGACCCTCTTAAATGAAGAATTGACAATGTAAGAAAGGAGAACAGAAATCAAAATTCTTGGAAACAAATGAGAAAGAAGACACTACATATTGTATCCTCTGGGATAGTATGAAAGAATTCTTAAGAGGTAAATTTATAGCACTGAGTGCCTTCCTCAAATATTAGGAGATTCCAAATCAATAAACTTATGCTCCACATCAAATTCCCTCAAAAAGCAGAACAATCTAATCCCAAATCCAGTAAGAGAGAAGAAATAAACAAGGTAAAAGCTGAAATCAATGAAACTGAAAACAAGACAATACAAAGAATCAACACACAACAAGTTGGTTCTTCAAAAAAATCAATAAAATTGACAGACCCCTAGCCAACCTCACCAAAAGAAAGAATGAAATAAAGCAAATCAACCAAATCATAAAAGAAAATGGAGACATTACCACTGACTCATCTGAAATTCAAAGGAATATCAGAAACTTCTTTGAAAAACTATAGTCCAAATTGGTGAATTTGGAGGACATAGCCAAATACCTAACCACATATGACACTCCTAAAGGGACACAGGAGGATATTGACTAGCTCAACAGACCAATATCAAGGGGAGGTGGGTAACTGAATCAGGAATCAAAGGCCTTCCAGAGAAGAAAAGCCCAGGACCTGATGGATTCTCAGCTGAGCTTTATGAGACCTTTAGAGAAAAATTAACATCTCACCTTGGTAAGCTATTCCATGAAATTTAAAGAGATGGAACCCTCCCAAACACTTTTTACAAGGCAAACATAACCCTGATGCCAAAATCCAACAAAGACACTTTGAGAAAAGAAAACTGTAGACCAATTTACCTGATGATCATAAACACAAAAATTCTTAACAAAATCCTATCAAACCACATTCAAAAACTTAAAAAAATATTACATATATCACAATCAAATGGGCTTCATTCCAGGCATGCAAGGCTGGTTCAACATATGCACATCAATAAATGTAATTTGTCACTTAAATTGAATTAAAGACAAAAACCATATGATCCTCTCAATTGAAGCAAAAAAGCCCTTTGACAAAATCCAATACCAATTTATGCTCAAAACTCTGGAGAAGATTGGGATCAAAGGTACTTATCTTATTTTTGTCAAAATCATTTATGACAAACCCACAGTTAACATTATGGTTAGGAGAAAAGCTGAAAGCATTTCCACTAAACCCACAAATTTTTAACCATCTGATATCTGACAAAGGGTTAAAAATATAGCTTAGCAGAAGATAGCATGTTAAAGAAATGATGCTAGACAAACTAGACAGCCATATAGAGACAATTAAAATTAGATCCTTATCTCTCACCCTGCCCCAAAATCAAATAAAAATGGATCAAAGAACTAGGATGTAAACCAGCACCATATAATTATTAGAAGAAAAAATAGGATTAACACTCCACCATATTGCTGTAGGCTCCTTCTTCCTTAACAAGACTCCCATAGTGCAATAATTAAAACCAATAATTAATGAGTGGGGTGCCATTAAGCTGAAAAGCTTCTGCACAGCTAAGAAGTCAATCAAAAGTATCAAGAGAGAGCCTGCAGAATGGGTGAAAATCATGAGCTGCTAACTTTCCAATAGGGGTCTAATATCCTGAATATTAAAAAAACTCAAAAAATTTCACACCCAAAATGCAAACACTCCAATCAATAAATGGGTTATAGAACTAAACAGAAACTTCTCAAAAGGGGAAGTTCAAAAATCCAAAACATATGAGAAAGTGTTCTACATCACTAGCAATCAGAGAAATGAAAATCAAAACTGGATTGAGATTCTGCCTCACCCCAGTCAGAATGGCAAAAAGGAAGAATGTGAATAATAACAGATGCTGGAGGGGTTGTGGGGAGAAAGCAACACTAACATAGTGTTGGTGGGATTGCAAACTGGTGCAACAACTCTGGAAAGCAGCATGGAGACTCCTCAAACAATTAGGGATGGATTCACCATATAACCAAACTTTCCCACTCCTGGATATTTTCACAGAAGAGCTGTAATCAGCTTATTACAGATAAATAGCTACATAAATGTTTGTAGCAGCTCAATTCACAATAGCAAAATTATGGACTCAACTTAGATTCTTCTCACTGAATGAATATATACCCAAAACTCTGGTATATATTTACAATGGAGTTCTACTCATCTGTTAGAAAAAAAAATGATATCATTGCTTTTGCAGGATAGAAATGGAAAAAAATCATGTGGAGGGAAACAAGACAACTCAGAGTCTTAAGGGTTGAATGTTTTCTGTCATAAGTGGAATCTACAATAAAATCTAAGATAGAATGAAAGTTAATCAAGTTTAATTAATAGACCCAACAAATCTGAAGTAAGACATAAACTATGGGGACTATAGCTATGGGGAGCGTGGGCAGGCGAAATGGAGGGAGGAACGGGAAGGTAAATGGGAGGTGTTCAATACTGTAGAGTACATTTCACTCTTATGAAAATCCTAAATATATACACACAAGTGTAAAAACCTAGTAATTTCAATGTTTAAAATTACTTATATATGGTTATTGATTTCTATAACTTGTGGGAACTTCAGAGGAGTCATGAGATTGGGGAGTGGAGGAAGTTTGGGGAGATCTTGGACAATATGTATGCATGTATGAAGGTGAACCAACAAATCCCTTCATTATGTAAGTCAATGATGTACAAATTAAAATAAAAATAAAAGAAATGTGACTATTAAAGATGTAGAAGGGATTTTTGCTTTTCAAGACAATGAGAGCTTCTTGAGCCTCTGATTTTATTTATTGCAATAAAAACAAATTAAAATTTCTAAATTGCTCCTTTTTGTCAGTAGTAATTTAATCAGTTCTACAGAAATTAATTATTCAAGGATCATCGTAAAGAGAATTTAGGGAGAGCCTGGCTCATTTAAGAGGTTTGAACCATTAATTACGTAGCTGAGGCTATTCTAACGGATCCCCAAAGACTGCTTACTAAATCAATATGAATAATATGCATTGTCAAGTTACACCAGTGTTACTTACAAAGAACATGCAAATAGCTGGGACAATAAAACAACATTAGAAATTCCACAAAAACTGATGCCTGAGCTCTCTAGGAAAGCACAATCCATTAGGATTCCTGGTAAAATTGGAGAGAATTTACTTACAGTTAAATGATATTGAAAAACCATTTTATCAGTTTTCATACTTCATTCAGCAGCTAGGTTGTTCTAGTCCCATGGTGAGAGGCCTCCAATACCCTGCTACACATGAGCTTCCAGTTACTCATCTCCAGAAAATGGCTGATGACAGGTCTAACTTTTGCGTGTTGCCACTGCCCTGTGCTAACATCAATGTGTCTTGCTCAGCCCTGTCTGTATTTAGTTTCATGTAGTGATGGTAGGTTTAAACAGACCAATTATATATTACTTTCCTCAAATAAGCCCTCATATATAGCACTTAAGTGTCTCTTCACCTTTTTCCTCTCAATCCATCATGTTTAATTTTTTATAAGTAGTTTGTTTTATACTTTTAATAGACACAATTAGAATTTTAAATTTTATTATTTGATCATATTGATAAATAAGGAGAGTGGTTATCACCAGTAGTAAAATAAAATCCTTAAATGATTGATATTTTTCTGTTATGGAGAAAATAATTCAAAAGAGCCTCAGCAATCAAGGAAATAGCTTTATCTGGCACTAAGTTCATGTCAAGTTTTTATTCTTCTTCTACAATTTTACTAAAGTGTATTTTCCATGGTAGCACTATGATATTATAGAAAGAATGTTTAGATAAAAACAAGAACAAAAACAAATTTAAATTTCCAATCTGCTCCTTACCCCCTTGGGAAGACGTACCAGCCTCTGACAGTCTCAGATTCTATGTGTTGAAGAGGGATAAATTACTGGGTTGCTGTGAGGATTTAATTATATTGTGTGAAGTCATTCATGATTTCTTTCTCTCCTGCATCCCTCCCATCCATTTCATTGGGAATCTCTTAATCTAAAATATATGTAAGTCCATTCTACTCATCTTCCCTCCTAGTACCCAGCATAAGTCATCTGTTCAGGCTCAACTGGAGGCCTACATGCTTCTGGCTGCACTGAGCTCACAGCTTTCTCTCTTATCCCTCTATAGTCTCCACATTCAGAGTGACTTTCTTTTTCACAAAATATTCCTTCTTTTAGACATACATTATCCAAAAAAGATTTTTCTTTCATAAAATCATAAAGTGCATACTATTACTCCTTCACTGAACACCTACATGTGAGTGCCCACTGAACTTGATAAACATATCAACCCATTAGAATGGTCTTTAAGGCCCATGAGTTTACTGTTGTCACTATGCTCTTGGATCATTATTATCTGCATTGGATTTCTTTCTACTATTCTAACATGCCAAAGTGATTCCAGCTCCCAGATCTTTGCACTTGCTGACTTTGCCTGAAATGTGCTTTTTTTCCATTCTCATGTTAGCTCAAATGTTATTCTTTTGAAACCCCATTACCATTCTGCCTGGAATGGATGCTCCAATCACTCTCAACCTTGCATCATCTACTTCGTAGTACTTCTCAGTAACCATAAACACCTCTCTGATTCACAATTCATTCTGCTTGTGTATTTGTGTACTTTCCCTAATGCCAAAATATAAAATGTTCTTTTTTAAAGGAATATTTTATACATATTACTTTAGCCAACTCTACTGACACAATGTTCAACCCAGAACACTGGTACGGAACTCAATCAAGGGCAGTCAGATTCCTTAGTTCTGTGAAAGGGCAGGCATAGATTCTGTGACAAAAACTCCAAGAACAAAATAAATCTGGAGAAACCATTGACAAAGTTTGCAACCTTGTGGAGAGAGACTGCTTAAGATGGGGAAAAAGCCAACAAAAGGGGTTAAAAATTGGGATCCTAGAAAACAAAGTCCAGGCACTGTCACTTGAAACATTGTGTCCAGGCACAGTTAGAGGCAGGTTCCCTCCTGGATCTCCACTTTCCATAAATCAATGAATCCATCCCTCCCCAGAGCTTTAGTTAGCTTCAGTTGAGTTTATGTCATTTGCAAGACAATGAAGGCTGTTTAATTCTGCAAATATCAGGTAAAAACATGCTAAAACAGTGGTTGGTTTTGCCTGATAAGATTACAATAGTCCAGCTGCAAATAAAGGCAAGATATTTATTATGTAGGTGGATGCTCCAGTTGTAAAAAATTATATGCTTCCTACCACCCACTCCTCTTTCAACATTCCAGTTCTTATAAACTGTAAATACAGTTATTTATAGATTAAGATCTCAACTGCAAGGTTTTCTTTTACCTTGTATAAGACAATGTGACATTTGTGCTACTTATAAGAAAATTATGAGAAAAATATTTTGCATTAGTTAAAAATGTAAATAAAGAAAATAAAGATGGTATTTTAAGAAAATCTTTACTTTCTTTACTTTTACAATTTTAGTTTCTTTGCTTTTAAAATTCTTTGTAGAGAAATAAGTAAATACTATTTTGCAAGAGTGTTAAATTTTATTTTCTTATTTCATCAGACTAACAATTTTTAAAATGTAGATGAAGCAAATACAAATAAGATGTCATTTTATTATATCTCATTAATTATGATTAACTCATGTCATACAGTAAATGAAAGGAAAATAGATCTTGAACATATTTAAAATTTGGACAAGAATTCAATTTAGATGTGTTTAGACAAATTGTAAAAACCACTTATTTCCTTATTGCTGTTTAGGACTAGTACGACCCCTTGTATATTGATAATAATAACAGTTTAAATTATGAACAATACATTGAGGAAAATTTTTGTTTATAAAGTTATGCTATACAATATTCTTTTTATAGGATTCATATTAAGAACTCACAAGAGTAAAGAAATATGAGAGTCAGGTGAAGAGGATTAACTACTGCTTATGTAGTGCTGACCTTCTATAATACCCTAGAGGGACTACGCAAGGACATCACAGAAGGCCATGGGATCTGTGTATAAAAGTAGTTAAATGTGTTCCTAAGTAAAATGATATAAAACAAACTTATTCTTCACTGACTCCCTCACATAGAAGCGGGAGTAGTTTATTGGGGGAGATGATTGTCTGCCAAACACCAGCAGGAGTGCTATAATTCACCCTCCTCCCATAGATCCAGGAAAGATGAGACAGGAAAAGGATAGGAGGGGATGCAATCAAGAAAGTATTTTATTAAATCTGTTATAACTGTGGGTAACTAGATTTTAATATTCTGGGAGAAATATGGAAGCCACAGTAGAGCATCTTGAATTACTCTACCCAAGGGCCAAGGGAACTTGAACATTTGGATACCAAGTCCACTCAGTCATTTTTTCCAGAAATGTGGGAGTCTGGAAAGTGCAGTGATTCCCTGGCTGTACTCTCCTGGATTATGGAATCCTTTATCTGGAAGTGTGGGTGCTAGCAACTAGAAACAGGTTGAGGGCACCCAGGCAGCAAAGGTTAGAGGATGTGGGGAGGCCCTGTCATCATATACTCTTGTCTTCTCTGTTCACCCAGGGTAGTCGAGGTAGACACTGAATGCTGGCATTATTCATGGATTTTCTTGTAAAAGAACTAATGCTGGTTCCCTCATACATACCAATCACTGGGCGTATGTAATTTAAGGATGTGGACTCTTTGAACATAAAAGCATCTGCTATTAATTCTAGTTCATATTTATGATATAAATAATTCCAAATAAATAGAATAAATATGTAGTAAAATGCCTGTGAGACAAATCTCCTCTGTCTCTAGTTAAGATGTATGCCTCCATTTGCATCTCCTATCACTTTTCTTTTACTGGTTGGTAACACAGTGTTCACTATTTCAATCTATTCTTTCTGTAATTTGACATATTACCATTAAGTTTCATTAGCTAAAGTATTCTGTTTTCTCTGTTATGAAATTTGTTTATCCTTTCCCCATGAACACATTGTATCCTCCATATGCTTTCTCTCCTGAAAATGTTATTGCACACCAAATATCTTAAATTCCAGAAATTCTTCCAAGTATTGAGTACAAAGTTTCTTGGTTTAGGTTGCATTAGTATAACAGAGAAAGGATTTCCTATCCAAAGTAACTGAATCCAAGAAGCCAGAACTATCTATAATGCTTTTAAAGCATCCATAAGCCAATAAAGGAAATGTCAAGAAGAAAATTACATAAATGAGAGGAGAGAAATGTTAATGAAATACAAGAAGACATTAAAACTGCTGAATTTAAAAATCCCTAACATATTTAACCATTGCAAGGTTCTGTGACAATTTTTTCTCCCAGAAATATGTTTTCCTCTATATGAAGAAGGTATTCAATAGAATAGAACATAGGTATATATTAAATGAACATAAAAATCTGTCCTTGATAGTCATCATTATAGCACTCTTCCCACATGAGATTGACCTTTGATTTTAAGCACTGTATTGTTTTCTGGCTACAAGATGCCACATATGTCATTCCAGCATCCTCCCCTTTTCTGCCTCTACCCTCCATTCCAACAGTGAGAAACTTAGTATCATCTTTCCTCAAACAGGTACCTAATTGTTCAATTCCAGTATACCTGTATGGTGATAAGCAATTGTTAAACTACACCCATTAGTAAAGCTTAAGCAACTAGGGTACAGTAATTATGTACAACTTCTTTGAGCTTTAATCTTACAGTTTGCACTCATTTCCAAAGTTACTTGGGTCAATACCTTCTCCCCTACCTCCTTAGTGAAAATGTTTCATGTATTTGTAACACAGCTAGATTCTCCTGTCCTTGTCTGTGTTCTTTTCTAGGATCCTCCAACTTCCTAGATAATTTTTCATAATTTGCATACATTATGGTTCACTCCTTATGCCATAAAGTTTTACTGGTATTCACAAATGCATAATGCTATGTATCTATCATTGCATTATCCTGCAAAATGTTTTAACACCCTAAAAATCACCCTGAGTTTCACCTATTCAACCCTTTCTCCAAAACTCTGCTAATTACTGATAATTCTAAAGTACTTATATTTTTGCTTTTTCCAGAATGTCATATAATTGGAACCTTATGGTATGTAGTCTTCAGAGACTGGGTTCTTTCATTTATAAGCTTTGCTTTTCTATTTACGTATCTAAGCATATTTTTCTGTGGTGGAAGGAGTACTGATATTTAGATTCTTTACTATTGCTGACACATGTTATGTGGTCTGAAAGGAGTTATTAACAGCTAAAAGTAGTATCTAGTAGATTGACAATAGTTATTCTAATTTGGTAGACTGTCCTGAAGGACTTTTAACGAGGAAGGAAGGGTAGTGAGAGACAGACAGACAAAAACATAAAAACACATGAATATTCAAGTTAGTAAATATTAAAAGCAAGCTGAGTTGGATATTCCAAACATCACCACTCTGAACTCTCACTAGTATGCAAAATGTTGTGTTACTCTGTGAGTATATGAGTGAAAGCATAGTTAGGCATTATTACATGCCTATACCTTTAATGAAAGTGCTACCAATTAGCTGAGGAAGAAAAGTCATTTCAACTGCTTTGACAGCTGTTACTAAAGTTAATGAGCATTGTGCAGTGGAGAGAAAATGGCTGAGATTGGGGTGGGATTGGAAAGAGCCTTCCACCAGTGTAGTCTGAATTTTTCTGTAGGTAACAATGGTATTTTTCCTAGAGAGGTGATCTCCAATACCTCTCTGATTGTATATGTTTAGAAAGCATTATTGTGATCTCATTAGTGCAAAATTATAAGAACCCTTAATAAAGGAAGTGGAGTAAGGTGGTAGCTGAGTAATGTTCTTTGGCAATCTCTCCCCAATACACACCAAGTTGAGGAGCTCTTCACACACTAAACTCCTTAACAAGGTTAGGGAAAAATAAGATGAGAAACCATAGTGCCTACTTTTAGTAAAATAAAATGAAAAGATATTTGAAGAAGGCAGTAAGGAAAGAGTTGCTCATGTCACCCTTCTCTGAACTCCAAACATCCCAGCATGAAGAAAGATGCCTTCCACTTGGAGGAAGGAGATAGAATGATTAAGTCCAGTCCTTAAGCTTGAAACCCAGTATCAGGCCTTTGAGGTTGAAATACCATGCATGGTAAAGCCCCATGACTTCTAACACCAAGTCAGTGCTGACCAAATGAGTGGTTGGAACTGCAATCAGGTTGACAGTCTGGCCAGGTGACTCCTTCTCCAACCTTGGGTGGCAGAGTGGGTAGCAGGATTCTGCCATTTGAAAACAGGGCATGGAAACCAGCATAAAACATTCTCCAGGAGCTCAGTTCCAGGCATATGACAGGGAGACCAAGCACCAGTAGAAACTGAAAGCCTAATATGCGTACCAGAGCCCACATACAGAGCCACCAGATCAGCTCTGGTGTGACGTGGAGATCTGTGCATCAATGGGACAAACCCGAGTCTTAGCTGCATCATTTCTAACTTTGGAGAGCGCCTGTGGCACACCTTCACTTTCACCAAGTCTGTGCGGGCCCATTTGGCTGTGAAATTCAACTGTGACCCAGATTAATGTGAAATTTGGTGGCCAAGGAACTTTCTTCAACACCAATTCTCTGGCAGCATAGCTATCACAAGGCTAATGCTCACAGACAGGGCACCAGAACTGCCTTGGCACTAGGCAGAGACAGGGTATGGACTCACATTTCAGTCTACATCATCTTGAGCTGTTGCATGGCCCATAACACACCACCAAGTTTGTGTAGGTCCTTGTGGCTGTGAGACTCAGGTTTGCACCAGCTTCACAATAACTTAGGTGACCAAGGGTCTGCCTTCATCACCACTACTCCAACCTCAGGTAGCTCAGCCTTGTGGCCCGTTTGCTGGTGGTAGGGTAGGGTAGTAAGCATCAAATTTTGCTCTGGAATTTATTTTTGGCTGGTAAAATATGACACCAGACCAATCCTAACAGCCCTCATCCTCAGTTATGCTTGCAGATGAGACCCCTAGACCAGTCCAAGTTCAAGGTAAAGACACAGGGCTCCAGTTGGTCAAACTTCTATTCAAGTTAGCACCACCTGTGCCTGGTTGTGGTGCTGATGGCCATAAGTTTACTTCAGCTATGGACAGGTCACAGCAGCTTGTGCCTTAGTGCTAACCTATTACTGTGCTGTTCTTGGTGTGCTGTGGACTCAAGGTGTTATACAGCTTAATGACATGATGGCCACAAGTGTGACATAATTTTTGTGTGTGTGTGACTGAAGAACAGTCCACTGTGTATATATACCACACTTTCTTCATGCACTCATCTGTTCACAGATACATAGGCTGATTTCATAACTTGGCTGTTGTGAATTGTTCCACAATAAACATGAGCATGCATGTATCTCTGTGCTGACTTTAATTATTTCAGATAAATACCAAAGAGTAGTGATGCTGCATCATGTGCTTGTTCTGTTGTTATTTATTTAAGGAATATCCACAGTGGCTGCATAAATTTACTTTCCCACTAACAGTGTTCCTCCCTGCTCCATGTTCTTGTCAGCATTTATTATTATATTATTAATGATTTATCATTTATATATATTGATGATTGCCATTCTGTCTGGGGTGAGATGAAATCTCAGTGTGATTTTGATTTGCATTTTCATGATGGTTAAAATGATAAACTTTTTAATATAATTATTGTACTTCTTTTCTGAGAATTATCTGTAAAATTCATTTGCTCATTTAATGAATGGGTTATTTGAATTTTTGGTATTGAGTTTTTTAATATATTCTGGATATTGATGCTCTGATAGAAGATTTTCACTGTAGGCTGTCACAGTCTGGTAATTGTTTCCTTTGTTGTGTAGAAGCTTTTTAACTTGATGCTTTCTCATTTATTGATTCTTGTTTTTGTTCCCTGAGTTATAGGAGTCTTACAGAAAGCCTATTTCTTAAAAGTAAGGAGCATATCCTGAGGGAAAAAAATCTAAATCGTTTCTGCAAGAAGAGAGTATACGGGTTAGCAAAACGAGATTTTCAAGAGCAGATTTTGTTCTGAAAAGCAAAGGAGGTAAAGAATCACCGCAAAAAGTCATACTTAAGTGGAAAATTCAGAGACAGAATGAATCAGTGAGTGAAAAGAGAAACTGCATTGTTTAAAATCCCACAGCTCTCTGGTTTCATTGGTGAGACAGTAAAAACTAAACGAACTCACACAAAACTAGTTTATATGGAAAATTCCTTCTAGACTAATACATGACCTTGATCCCTCCCATACAAAAACCACATGTAAATAGTTTATTCAAAAGAAACTTTTCTCCATCACAAATGAGAAATAAGAAAAAGTTCCATTCTTCAATTTATGCCAACACAGTACATGAAAAATCAAGAAAAGAAACAGAAAAAAAATACTGTTGGAATACACTGAGAAAAATAAATCATGGAACACATGGAATTTTAGATCAAATATTTACCTTGATTTTTCAAAGAAACTTACTACATTAGTTTTCTATGTGAAGAAACACCAAATGAATGAAGAAAAGATAAGCTACTAAAACCCACAAAGAAGTAGAAAAGGCAAAACTCTTACATAAATACTGAAAAATTAAAGGAATAAAAAGAAAATGATCATGCTTATGAACCCAATAAGCAAATTATTGGAATACAAATTAATAAAATACATCTAAAAATAAATCACACACACACATACACACAAAAAAAGGAAGGGGGAACTGACATTTCCTGAACATCAGTTTGAGCTCTGCAAGCTCTCTCCCCAAATACAACCAGCAAAGAATTATTTTTAAAAACAAGCATTCATTTAAAGTCTCGGGAAATTTTTCTAAGGGCACACAGAAAATTTTAAAAAATTAAGAAATATGTATTCAAAACCTCTGTTGAATCTATGTAAGCAAGGGAGATTTTTCTTTTGCCCCTGCCACTATCTCAGCCTGACAGAAGTTCAAGCTCCACTCTGATGGGTGCAACTGAAAACATGGGTGCTCTGTCTTCTCAGTTCCCAGTCAAGGGTTGAGCTGTCTTTCAGAAGGGGAAAACCATCAGCATTTCTCATTCCACCACACCCTATCCCTGTATTGCAGAAGGTAATTTCCAAAGAGTGCAGTAAAGTTTGCTGGCTTCCTTCTTCTACCAGCCTTTGCTAATAGAGTAGAAGTCTAGGAAAGCCAGGCCAGGAATACTGAGGACCAGACCACCCTCACACATAGGCTAACAAAGTAGGAATTTCAAGGTGGGAGAAGTAATTTAGGAAGGTCAGGCATCACAACCCACTTAATGATTTTCATCAATCCAAGAAAAGCAGACCACTGCTCCTTCCTCTAGCTCTGGAACAGTGTGAGAGACTGCCCAGTAAGGGAAGCAGGCCATAGCTTTCCTCAATGGAACTGACCACATTGTACCCAAGGAAAAATTACCTGGGATTTTTAATTTTTTTTAATTAAAATAATTTTCTTAGAGTGTGGGGATGATAAATCCTAAGGGAAATTAATAAACAGTGGAGATGAAGGATTTATCTTGTGAAGTATTTGATATTAGAGATAGGTGAACAGAGCTCATAGAATTGCCTTATGAAACCTGCAGGAATTCGGGTTCACTGTAACTTTCTGCTCAACCATAGTAACTTCCATTTCAACATCACCTTGTAGTCCAGCAGGATTGCTGGAGCATTGTACATTCCATATGGAAGAAATAAAAGAACAAAGAACAAAGAAGCCTTATGGATAACTTAGCTGTTCTAAGGCAGCCCTCTTTGAAGTACCATTATTATATCTTATCAGCACATGGCTAGATATTGCTGCATATTAGAAAGGAAAACACTATATATTTAGCTGAGTGTACATACAAATTTTTTTAAAAGTCCCAGTGATTGAATAACAGTATTTTTCTGTTCATCAAACATACCAATTTCAATCCATTTTTTAAGAAGAAAGACAGAGGGAGACAGTGAGAGAAAGATAAAGAGAGAACAAAATTTTTACTTATTTTTTCATCTGGTCTTTGTTTCTCTGACACTTATTTGTGTATGTGGTGCTGGGGCTTGAACCTGGTCCTTGTGCATGTCAGACCCGTGCTCCAATTGCTGAGTCCAGCCCCCAAAATCCATTTTTAAAAATATTTCTTTTCTGATTATATAGTTTTAAATTGCCTTTCTATTGTTTTTAAAATTAATTGAAGCATATTTTTGTTTAAAAGTCAACTCCATAGGATTTTCTGTCAATTTTTGGTGTTATTTGCTGATTTTTTTTTTAATTTGGATTATTTGACTTTTCTTCTTGTCTGAGTTTTGACTTGTAATATTTTCTCAGGTTGTTGTTTGTCTCTGACTTTACTCCAAAAGTGATGTTTGAGGTACAGGAGATACAGAAAATTATAAATGCATATATATCCACACATATTTTACTTTTTCACAGTCATCAAAGCAAACATTTTAATGCAACATTTTTAAGAATCAAAATCAACACAAAAAATCCATAGTAGAATACCATCTTTAAAAATAAAGACAGGCTATTGACACAAGATTGTGATCTGTCTACATATACTTTAAATGACATATTACAAGGTTGTTCACTGAATTTCATAATATCGTATGAAGATTGGAAGTAATGTAGCTCTTTTTTAGATGGATTTATTTAAATAAACACTGCAGTGCAATTCAGTGCAGCAATAAAAATATGAGTTTGACATTATTTGTTTAGAGTATTCTGTTGTCTGTGTAACTAAGGAAGGGAAAAGAAGCTATATATGTATATACATATCTGTATATATAAAGCATATATTATGTATGCTTATATATAATTAAAAAACTTAGGAAGATTATATACAAATCTAACTGTAGGTATTCATATATGTATATAATATGTATTGCCTCTAGGAAAGGGAACTGAGTGGCTCAATGGGAGTGGAGAAGGAGAAGGAAGAACTTTCACCACATCTATTTTCCATTTTGAATCATAAGAATATATTACTTATTGAAAGAAAAATAATTAAAACTTTCAAGACTATTTTAATTACAATAATAGACTTTATAGAATATTAATCTGACATTAACAGGTCTGGTAGATTCAAATTATGCTTTGAAGCCTTGAATTGTTCTGACCTGTATTATAAATTTTATGATATTAATTTTCTATGTCTCATGAAAATAATGCAAATTTAGCAAACTGTGATTAGAAATCAGTTACACTAAACAATGCATTTACTTTCTAAGAAAAATGAATTATATATTCTATAATAATTGTTGCATTATTAAAATTCACCCTAAAAAGAAATAAAAATGCTTTAAACAAACAAAAATGAGAGAACCACTTGCCTATTGAATATGCCTCAAAAAAAGTAATGAAGTTATAACTGGACATTGGTATTGCCTATATTTCATTTTCATGTGTAGAATAAAGTAAATTAGAATATTTTCCTACTTTCTAACAAAAGTGTGTGCCCACCCCACCAGCATTCAGGGAAGATGCAGATGTGCTTAAGATTTTGAAAAATGAGAAAACTCATAAAGCAAAAAGAAAGAGAACTCCGCATTGGCCCAGGCAGGTGCACAGTACACTTAGAGGATCCCGTGCATTGACCCCCCCATGCCACAAAGCATGCCCAGGACTCTGACCTGAGCCTTACCAGGTATGTGAGACACCCAGAAAACCCTGTCCCCAGACTCCACCCCACCAAAACACATTAGGGCTCAGCCCTGGAGGCATGCCAGACCCCCAGAGGACCCTGAGATTAGACACCACCCATCCTTTTTCCAAACTTGCCAGGTCCAGATATATTGGGCCCATACCTACCACCAAGGATCCCAGATCCCAGTGCAGCACATAGGCTGATCTGTTCTGGTCCCCCCACATCTCTGGAATCCCAGAACCCTGTGTTACACTCCGACTGCATAGTTAAAAAGTCAGGCAGACTGCCCAGCAACACCACCAGGTTCCAGATCTAAGACCTGGAACCTAGATCTAATAGTAGCAACAAAAGGAGGTTCCAGGCAGAAGAAGCTTTCTGGAAAAAGGCAGTCATCAGAGTGGTGGTACCTGACCCAACCCTTTGACATGCAAGGAAGAAGACCCAAAGACTTGCCTTATTTCCATACAGGGAACCTCAATTCAAAGATCCAGAAAAAGCTTTTCAAATATGGGGAATCAAACTAGCAAAGGTTCACCTCAAACCCACAACCCCCCTACTAAGGAGCCCATGGACAGGAAATGGGATGAAAGCCTAGAAAAAATTAATAATGATCTGATTACTAAAAGGAACAATGAACAAAAAGAAGATTTAATTAATAGTCTAAGTGAGAAAACTCAAAGGATGAAAAACTCTATTATGAAAGAAATAGAATACTGAAAATGGAAGTAATAGAGCTAAAAATCTGCAGTCAATCATAGCAGAGAGGTGATGGAAGAAATGAATAATAGACTAACTTCTATAGAAAAATAGAACCTCAGCTCTTGAAGAAAGAACTCTGACAATGAGGATAGACTGAGTAAGGTGGAGCACATGGATGATAAAAAAAAAAAGGAAAAGAAAAATCTCACAAAGCATGAGCAAAAATTTCCAAATGTCTGGGGTGAAATCAGAAGAAACAATATAATGTAATGGGGATACAGGAAGAAATTAAAAGGCTAAAGAATGGTATAAAGAACATTTTCAATGAAATAGTTAAAGAAAAATTTTCCCATATCAGAAAAGAGTCAGAAATGCTTATCCAGGAAGCATAAAGAATATCCAAAAGAACTTATTGAATGAGAAGATCACTAGACACATCATATTCAAGATGTATAACAGGGAAATCAAGGAGAGAATATAAAAAGCTATAAGAGAAACACCAAATTACATTCAGAGGCAAACCAATAAGGTTCACTTCTGACTTTTAAGCTTAGACTCTAGAAGGAAGAAATTCCTGGAAGGAGATATTTCAATGTCTCAATGACTACAACATTTAGTTGAGAATACTATACCCAGCAAAACTTATCTTCAAGTTCAATGGGGAAATAATAACATTTCACAATAATTTCAAACTTGCAACATTAATGAACAGAAAACCAGCACTACAAAGAATCTGCAAAATGAACTCCAGATGGAAAAAAATCCTCAAAGTCCACAAACAGAAGAAATTGAATAAAAGTACATGCTATCATTAGACAACCAAGACAGCAGAATTTACCAACAAAACATGGTGACTATGAACCACATCTGAGTAACTATACTAACACTGAATGTGCATTCACATTTCAATGCACCTATCTAAACACAAGGATTAGCAGGTTAGATCAAAAAACAAAATCCAACAATATGAGGCTCATAGGACACCCAACATCCAGCCAATGATATTCACAGACTGAGGGTGAAAGGATAGGGAAAACAAAAACAATAACAAAAAAACCTACCAGACTTTTCACCCATGAAAGCAAACTGCAGTTGCAATGTTTATGTCTAACAAAGTAGATGTCAAACATAAACTAATTAGAAGAGATAAACAAGGCCACTACATCCTAGTAAAGGGAACAATACAAAAGGAAGATTATAACCACAGTAAATTTATACTCTCCAAACACCAACACTCCCAACTATGTGGAAAAATTACTTCATGACATAAAACCTCTTGTGGACTCCAACACGGTAATATTGAGAGATTTTAATACTCTTCTATTACCAAGAGACAGACCATCAAATCAAAAAAGTAATAAAGAGATCTCCAGCTTAAACAACTCCATAAATCAATTGGACTTAATAGACATCTATAGAATATTCCAGTCTAAATTGGCTGAGGATACCTTCTCAGCAGTGCATGGATCCTTCTCCAAAATAGATCATATTCTAGTTCACAAAGGAAATCTTGGCCAAAATAAAAAAGTAGACATTCCATGTGTTCCATCAGACTATAATGCTTGACCATAGCAATTAACAGCAAAAATTATAACAGAAAGCGCACGCAACATGGAGATTGACAAATATCCTAATAAATGAAGAATGGATCCAAGAAGAAATGAGAGCAGAAATCAAGAAATTCTTGCAAGAGAGAGAATGAAGACATAACATATTGACGCCTTTGGGACAGCATGAAAGCATTCTTAATAGGAACATTGACAGCAAAGAGTTTCTACATTAAAAATCAGGAGAGGTTCTGGAGCAGTGGCTTAGCAGTTACGGTGCTTGCCAGGCATGCACGAATACATGGGTTCAAACCCCAGCACTCACGTATACAGCTAAATGTCAGAGCAACGAAAGCCATGTGAAAAAATAAATAAAAATTAAAAATTGATTCTCTCTAACTGTCCTTCTCTCTTAAAAAAAAAATCAGGAGAGATCTCAAATGAATAAGCTATGCTGTACTTCAAATCCCTAAAAAAGGAAGAGCAATTGAATTCCAAAGCCAGTAGAAGAAGGAAATAAGATAAGAGCTGACAGAAATGAAACTGAGGAAAAAAAAAAAAAACCAAAATGAACAAAAAAATAAAAATAAAAGGATATCAATGAAACAAGGAGCTGGCTCTTCACAAAAATAAATAAAATTGACAGACTCCTAGTCAATCTCACTAAAAGGAAGGAATTGAAACAAATTAACATAATCACCAATGAAAAGGGAGCAATCACCACTGACCACATGGAAATCCCATAAATTAGCAGAATATATTTTGAAAAACTATACTCCTCTAAATTTGATAATGTGGCAGACATGGACAAATTTCTAGACTCATACAACATCCCCATATAGATGGAAAAAGATATTGAAATCCTAAAAGGCCAAACAACAGGCACTGAAATCCATATAGCAATTAAAAGCCTTCCAAAGAAGAAAAAAACAGGGCCTGATGGATTCCCTGATGAGTTTTACTACACCTATGAGGAGGAGCTAACACCTCTCCTTATTAAGCTATTCCAAGAAATAGAAGATCATGGAAGTCTCCCACTTTTTGTGAGGTAACCATAACTCTGATATCAAAACCCAACAAAGACCCATCAAAAAAGAAAGTTACAGACCAATATCCCTGATGAATTTTGACACAAAAATCCTTCATAAAGTTCTAGCAAACTTCATTCATGGACCCATCAAGAAGATAATTCAACACAATCCAGTGGGGGTTCATTTCAGGGATGCAAGGCTGGTTGAACATACACAAATCTATAAATGTGATTCATCACTTAAACAGAATTAAGGACAAAATTCATATGATAATCCTAATAGATGCAGAAAAGGCCTTTAATAATATCCAGCACCCATTTATGCTCAAAACTCTAGAGAAGATATGGATCAAAGGAACTTATGGTAACTTTGTAAAGCCTATATGTCACAAAACCTCTGCTGGTATAATACTAAATAGAGAAAAGCTAAATGCATTTCCACTAAACTCAAGAACAAGACAAGGCTGCCTGCTCTCACCACTTTTAATCAATATAGTCCACAAGGCCCTAGCAATAAGGAAAGAGAAGGAAGTCAAAGGGATAAGAATAGGAAGAGAGGAAGTCAAAATATCTCTTTGTGCTGATGACATGATCCCATATCTGGAAGATCCAAAAAGCTCCACCAGAAAACTGCTGGAGTTTTAAACAGATTTATCAAAGTGATAGGCTATAAGATTAATACCCATAAACCAATAACTTCCCTACATGATAACAATTACAGGGCAGAAGAAGAAATCAGGAAATCAGTCCCATTTATAATATCTTCAAAAAGAATAAAATACTTGGGAATTAATCTAACAAGGGAAGTTTAAGACCTCTACAATGAAAATTATTGAATATTGAAGAAAGAAATTGAAGAAGATCTGAAAAAATGGAAAGATGTTGCATGCTCTTGGTTAGGTCAAATTTATATAATTAATTAAAATGGCCATTATGACAAAAGTGTTACACAGATTCAGTGCAATCCCCAACAAGATACCAATGTCATTCTTACTTTTTTTTGTTGTTAAAGAGGGGACAGTGAGAGAGAGAAAGAGAGAAGTAATTTTTATTTATTTAGTTTTTCATGAGACTTTAATTCCTCTGATATCTGTATGTGTTGTTGGGGTTTGAACTCGTGTACTTGCACATGCAAAGCAAGTCCCATAACCGCCAAGCCACCACTCTAGCCCCCCAATGTCATTCTTTACAGATATAGAAAAAGCAATGCTCAAATTCATTGGGAACAAGAAACCCAGAATAGTGAAAACCTTACTAAGAAAGAAAGATGAAATAAGTGTTTCATACATAGTAACAGATGTAAAACTTACTATACAGTTGTAACAAAAACAGCATGGCACTGGTATCAATATAGAAAAGAAGGCAAATGAAAAATAATAGAACTCTCAGACAAACCCACAAATCTTTAAACATCTGATCTTTGACACTGAAGGTCAAAATATAACATGGAGGAAGGACAGTGTGTTCAACAAATCATGGTGGACAAACTGGCCAGCCATTTTCAGGAAGTTAAGATTAGATCCTTATCTCTCACTTTGCACAAAAATCAAATCTAAATGGATCAAGGAACTTATGATTAAGCCAGCTATTATACAACCGCTAGAAGAAGAATTAGAATCAATATTTTAGCAAATGGGAGTAGGCAATGACTTCCTCAACAAGACTCCCAAAGAGAAACAATTGATGTCAAGACTCAATGAATGGGATGCCATTGAACTAAAAAATACTTTCTCAGACAAGAAATTGGTGAAAACTGTCGAGATAACATACAGAATGGGAGATCAACATGGCCTGTGATACCTCCGACAAAGGACTAATATCCAAAATTTATGAAGAACTCAAAAAACTTAATATCAAAAGCACAAACAATCCAATCATTAAAAATTCCTTAAAAATATGTCAGGCTTACCGTTCCAACCAGCTATCCCTTTTCTGGGTATTTTCCCAAAGAAGCTAGAATCAGCACATTACAGCAACATAACAAAATCTATGTTGTTAGCAGCTCAATTTACAATAGCTAAATTATGGTATCAATGCAGTTGGCCCTCACTGGATGAATGGATCCAAAAGCTTTGATACACACACACACACACACACACACACACACACACACACATATATACACACATACACATACAAACACATACACACACACACACACACACACATATACTCACACAATGGAATTCTACTCAGCTATTAGAAAGAAAGCTATTGCTGTCTTTGAAGGTAAACTGATGGCAATGGAAGAAATTATGTTGAGCAAAGTAAGCCAAACTCAAGGGTCAACTGTTTTCCCTCATTTGTAGAGTCTATGGCAAAATCCAGGCTTGGGTGAAAGTTTGTCATACTCATGTATTAGACCCAGCAAAGGTGCAGCAACACTTGATCTAAGGGAACCATTGATATGTGGAGGGGATGGCAGAGGGGAGATGTGGGGGGTGGGGAGAGGGAGAGAGGATAGGGAGGGATCTAGAGAGACCATCAATAATGTAGCATACTCTCTACCCTCCACGCCGGAAGCCAAATAATGCATATACAATAATTTAATTCTGGAAAACCCACAATCATATACATTTATATATATGGACATTCATATTGGTTTTAGGGGCAAAATATAGAAGACTCAAGAGGTTTGTATGTGGGCAATATGGGGGTAACTGATTTAGCAAATGCATAACATGCTGTTACTTTTTATGCATTAATGATTGTACAGTAACTCAACTCCTTAATAAAAAAAATAGATAAAATTTAAAATAAAAGGAAAATAAATGTAATAATGTGTAAGTGATGATTCAGAGTCTCAGACACCTTCTACACATGAAGGAAAAGAAAAGACCATGGGGGATCCAATTGTGAATAGGCCTGGCAGGTATGAGAAGCCATTCTCGTTGCTTGGATTCCATAGGCAAAAACTCAGTCATGTCGCATGATCATACTGAACTTCAAGGGAGGCTGGAATATGTAATACAGAGGGGAAAGGGTGGTTGGTGGTTAGTAGTCTCTGTTGCCAACAGTGAGGCACCACAATGGGATCAATGGACCTAAAGCAAAGACATGGCAGTTTGAATGCTTTCAGTGTCTTAGGGACATGAATGAGGAATGGGAGAAATATGAGATAAAAAGGTTAGGTGAAGAACCACTTCACCTTCTACATAACTTGGTCATAGACAAACTCTACAGACAGATGAATGGAAAGTCTAGGTTGATATAACACAAATAAATGTTTAAGTCATTTCTTTCTCTTCCTATCATGGCACCTCTATCAAGCATGATGTAGCATGTCCTACACAAATACCTGGGCTTCCACAAACTCAAAGATCCTACTAAACGAGGCTATTATTTCTTTATATAATTTAGAAACGTCACTGTGACTTGAAGTTAGGTTTTACTGGTAATTTAATAGAAATGTTTTTCAGTTGAATTGACAGAAATGTAAAAGAATTTAGAGGTTGCAGGCAGAAAAATCAGATGGATATTTAAAAAAAGAAGTTCACTCTGAAAAATTGGTCATATTCTAGAAAGATGGTAAAGGTAATGAACTTATGGGCTGGAGTGGTGGCTCGGCGGTTATGGTGCTTGCCTGGCATGTGGAAGTATATGGGTTCAAACCCCAGCACCCATGTACATAACTAAGTGTCAGAGCAACAAAGGCCATGTGAAAAACTCAATAAAAAATTTATTCTCTCTCTCTTTCAATAAAGATAAATTATTCTCTCTCTCTCTCTCTCTCTCTCTTTCACTGTCCTTCAATCTTAAAAAAGAAATCAATTTTAAAAATTATTCAAAAGAATGGAAGGGGAATATTCTTTTCTTTGATTTCAATACATTATATTTTTTGAAAAAACTCAGATCTCTGTTGGAATGAAATCTCTAGTGCTGCAGAAAATTATTGCTAATATTTCTGAGTTTTTCCCCAGTTGAACAGTTTTCTTTTGGGCATGGCTAATCTTTCTTATTATTCAAAGATCTGAGTTAGTTGGATGATATATTAATGTTATTATCATGAATATTCCAAAGAATATTCTTATTCTTATGATAATAAACTGATTAAGAAAGGAAAATCAAGAAAAAATGTGAAGAACACATCATCATCATCATTATCATCAAAGTCAACCATGTCAATGAGGCATTTTTTTCTTTGACATATACTAGAACCCTCATAATTAAAAGTTTTACAATCACTTCTCTTTTCTTATTTATTATAAAGTATGAATGCTAATAAGGAAATTCAGTTCTTTATACAACACCATGAAATATAACTTTTGCTTGCTAATTAGATCTAAATTTTGCATGGTCTTTGCAAATCAAGGAGAAAACTATTTTATTTTTCCTTTAAAATGAAATTGTCAAATTCAGCAAAACTAAAACTTGCAAATATTTTCCTATAAAGTTTCTGATACTATTAGAATGAAATGGAGAAATATTTGAACATTATTCATAAAACCATATGCTGAGGATCTTGGCTTTAGAATTGGGGCATGGCAATTACCAGGCTAATGAGGGAAATCAAATCTGTATACTGAATATATGTGGCCTAAGATGAAGCATAAATGTGTTTCTTTGGAATATTGTACACTTCACTTTATCCAAGAAGTCTGATAATTTTTATGTCGAGTGGAAGGGAACATAATTTTTTCCCATTCTCCATAACTCCTAGATTCAACAAAGCAAGTTTAGAGTTTGGTGTTTTTGAAAATTCTGGCTGAGAGGATTTATTAAGGACTTTATTTTAGTGGTTGGGCAGGTGTCTGGAGATCACTGAAGAGCCCTAGAGTAAGGAGTAGAAATCAGTAACCTTTAAAGATCTGTGTAGCTTTTAAAAAGTCAGTATTACCTCTTCCCTCTCCCCAGTGTTCCCAGCTTTCCATTGCTCACAGGCAATGAAGAAAAAAATGCTCTGACTCATATCTGTGCAGGAAGGCCAAAGGAGCTGATATAGCAAAAAAAGCATCCACCAAGTCCCTCAGCAAACAGCTGGGAACGTGCCTGATTCTAGTTAGTGCTGCAGTGTGCAATGCCCAAATCATCTACCACTGATTAAGGTGCCACTTCTTAGAATATTCCAGCAACTGAATCTGTGCCCAAGGAGCCAAAATATGAAAACAACAGTACATGTGGATTCCTATCAACTTGACAGGAAACCATCAGACATATACATAATAAAATAGAGATTTTGGGAAATCCAGACACTAACTTTAATTTAAAAGGCAGGGCAAGTATGCCAATATCACACATAATGAAGAACTTTTTTTTTGTTATTTTAAAAGATGAAGGGAGGATCAAGATGGCTGATAAATGGAAGTCTGCATTTGTACTTGCTCCATGACTTGGAATTCAAGCAGCAGGAATAATGCTAAGCAAAACAGGTAAAATAAGGAATTCACTAAATTCAAAATGAGACAATCAGAGACTCTTAAAACCCCTCCAAATGGATGTGCACTGAACAAAAGACAAGGAAGAGCCAAGGCAGTGGTGGCAACAGCAGTGACACTGAGTGTGGAAGGAAGGGGTAACACAAGCTGACAGAGAAACAAGGGAAATATTTAGCAGAGAAAACCTGTAGAACAGAAAAATAGTCTGAACTTAGCTAAATCAAAGGCTACACAGCAAGCTGGTGTTTAAAAAGTGCTCTGTAAGCTGGACATGGTGGCACATGACTGTAATCCTAGAGAGTTGGTAGGTTGAGACAGAGGATGGCAAGTTCAAAGCTGGTTTCAGCAACTTAGTGAGTCCCTAAGCAACTCAGTAAGACTCTGTCTTAAAATAAAATATAAAATGGGCTAGAGATGTGGCTCAGTGGTTAAGTGCCCCTGGGTTCAAACCCTGGTTAAAAAAAAAAAAAAGTTATTTTCTTTGTGCTTCCTCATCTAGCAAGTGACAGGGAACCATCTTGAGAAGGCCATGATGAACCTCCGCTGTGGGAGTTCAGGAGATCATAGCAACTCTTGGCACACTGCCCCAAAAAGCACTTACTATGTGACCTAGGGTGTGATTAAAACGGGCACAGAGAAGACTGCACCCAGAGGGATTCAAATAGGAGATATGAAGGACAGTGCAACTTGTTTTCCTGTTGAATCTGGCAGTCCACTGACCAATTGAAGAAGGTAAAAAAATTGAACAGGTTGGCATGATCAGATTTGGGATTACACTCATTGACTGAGCCCGGGGAAGGTCAAATTTGGTGGCATTGGAGGCCTCAGATTCAGATACCCAAGAGACTGATGTCTCTCTGGGTCTATGGGTATATTGATCTAATATCTCCAACAGATACCATCTCAAAAACATTCCCAAAGGCCTGATTAGAGTTAAAACCCAGGCTCTGGAACTTCCCATCTAGAGCTGTGTAGCAGCCCCGTCGTGGGAATTCGTTGATCTGTCTGTCCAAACTCCTATTAACTACTCCCTGTGCAATCCAACCTCATACTGGTGAGAAGGAAAGCCGAGAATTGTTTCAACAGCCTCCGTTCTGGCCTTGCCAGCTGGCAGCTTAGTAAGCAACACAAAAAAGAGCAGGATTTCAGAACTCTCAGTCTTTACTTTTCCTCTGTGGCATACATAACCCAAGAAAAAAGCAGAAAGAAGAAAATTGTGGCATACACAATGAACATCCATTCTTATCAACATTTCTGTGCCTCAACAAAGAAAAGTACTATTTTCCATTGAGAATATCTTTGTTTTGTGCTTTTGCTGATTGGTTTGTGGATAGACATACATATGCATATTGCTTTTTTCTTACTTCTCTTATTTTGTTTTAGGCTTGTTATTTCTCTTTGTTTTGTATTTTGATGGTTAAGTTTTTTGCTTTTGTTTATTCTCTGATTTCTCATTCTCTCTGTAAATAATATTTTAATTTTAATTACATTCTTCTGCTCCTGTTTATTATTTAGACTTGATCTGACTTAGGTGAGGTAAAATTTTACATGGGTTTGAGTTGTCTTAATCATACCATTTTTTATTTGTTTGTACCTTGGCTTTGCCACTGTTATTGTCCCTTCTTTACCCACTGTAAAGCAAAATTTTCTTTTTCCCTCTTAATCTCTTTCATTTTTAAATTACTTTTAGTTTTTTTGAATTCCTCCTTCTTTACAGCCTCCTTTTTTAAAGCCAGCTATGTCTGGCCTGTCCTCTGTTTCCTTTCTAAATATTTAAACTTTCTCTTGTCACCACACCCTATTTTCTCTTGACTTCAGAAACTGTAAACCTGAGGGAAGATGGCAACTGGCAGGAAGGCTGCATGTAGAATCTCTCCATGAAGCAGGACACCTGTGCGAGAAGTGCCTTTGTGTGAGGTGGGTGAAAGGCAAATTTTCACTGAAACTCATTAGTAGACAATCAACGAAAAATAGAGACTCAGAGGCTTGGATACTTTAAACAAGGAAGAAGAACCACATTGAGGCCAGGCAGCAACAGCTACAGGGACCACCATTTGGGGATTGTGCTGTTGGCTCAGCACAGAGGGAGGGAAGAATACACAAATACAGGAAAGACAAATTAGCATGGAGAACCCTGGTTTCAGAAGGGTTCCTGCTTCTTTGCTGAACCCGGAGTTTGCATTTGTGGACATAACATAGACATGCCTCCAAACTGGCTGTGGGGATCCGGTGAGGTCACTATCTTGAGAAGATGGGTGGTCCAGGCAGCTGCTCTAGGGGCCCTGAGGTTAAGCCAGAAGCAGCCCCAGGAGCCACAGCATTGGGCTGCTGACCGCCCCAGTTTAGCTAGTGACCACCACAGATGCCCCGTGTTCTGGCTGGTAACTGCCTCAGGCCCTGCAAGTTTGGGGTCACATCTGCCCAAGGAGTTGTGAGTTCAGGGAGGCCTACCTCAGGTTCCACTAGCTCTTCTTGTGGCTGCCCCAGGATCCACAATTGCCAGAAGCTACTGGGGCTCTAGTTGAAGTGGGACAGGAGTCTGGGCAGGCAGGCATAAAAGTACCCAGGATCTCAACCTAGGAAGGCTGAAAGGTTGTGTTCATAGGAAGCAGTGAAGGACTGCATCCCCTCCACATGGCATGAATACTGGGAGGATTCCTGGGAATCTGACTTCCAGCTGAGAACAGCAAACACAGGCCCTCCAGCAACCTCACCATGGAAGTGACTCCATCCAGAATGCATATGTGATCATCTACCCCCACTGTACATTTTGACCACTTCAGTAGAAATAATCCACAATCCTCCCAAATTTCCATTAAGATTTTTTTCTGTTTTGTTTGTTTCTTGTTTCTTTTGCTTTGTTTGCTTTTCTGTGGTTTGCTTTTGTTGTTGTTTGTGTTCCTGCAGACCAGCACATTTTGTCTTTGTGCTCTTTCCTATCCCTTTCTTACCCTTCTCCTGGCAACAGCTAAACACTTCTCTCTCTCTCCCTCCCTCCCTCTCTCTCTCTCTCCTTCTCTCCATTAAAGTCATTACCTCAGTCCCTTACTCTCCTTGTTTTTCATTTTATCAGAATATTCTACATCATCTTATTCTCTAGTTCCAAAATCACAAGTTCCTTTCTACTTTCCTATCACATTTCCTTGTCTCACAAGACTATTTTTCCTTTCCTAGGGAGATACTGGAAATCTGGGGTGAATGTTAAACTTGATAATGGTTGTTTGATTTTAAACCAGTTATAAACTGAAGATTAATAATGTTAACACCTAAGATAGTTGCTAATCCTTGTATCACTCTCATAGGAGATAATAAACATTGTAACAGCTATAGAAGGAACAAAGTAACCAGTTCAATGATGTCTGTTTTATGCTTTGGCTGTACATATTGACTTTTCCCTTTTCTCATGAGATACTGAAAATCATGAAGGTCAATAATAAGTCACAGGTTGGGGAGGCAACTGATGAAATATACTATTCAAATTGTGCCCCACTCCAAATAAGCAAAGAGACAAAAACCCCACAAACCATCAACAAAATCCCAGAGTGAAATAACCAGTGAGAGATCTCAGGCCCCACTCCCTGACACTGAAAATGAGGAAAAAGGCAAACAATTCTCCTCAAACCCACAATTCCCCAGCAAAGGAAACCATGGGTAGAGACCTGCATGAAAACTTAGAAAAAAGTAATAATAGTCAGATTCATCACTTTAACAGAATTAAAGACAAAAACTATATGATCATCTCAACTGATGCAGAAAAGCCCTTTGACAAAATCCAACACCCACTTATTTTCAAAACTCTTCAGAAAATAGAGATCAAAGGAACTCACCTAAATTTCGTGAAGGCCATTTATGGACAAATCCACACCCAACATTATACTTAATGGAGAAAAACTGAAAGCATTCCACTACACTCAGGAACAAGACAAGGCTGTCCACTCGCACCATTCTTATTCAAATTAGTCCTCAAAACCCTAGCCAGAGGGCTGGAGTGGTGGCTCTGTGGTTACAGTGCTTGCCTGGCATGCACGAGTACACAAGTTCGAACCCAAGCACCACGTACACAACTAAGTGTCAGAGCAACAAAGGCCATGTTAAAACTCAATAAAAATTGATTCTCTCTGTCTGTCTCTCTCTCGATCTTAAAAAAAAAGTTAAAAACAAATAAACAAAGAAGAAAGAAAGAAAGAAAGAAAGAAAGAAAGAAAGAAAGAAAGAAACTCTAGCCAGAGTAATCAGACAAGAGAAGGAGGTCAAGGATTCGAATAGGAAAAAAGAAAGTCTACCTATCTCTATTTTCTGATGAATGATTCTATACCTAGAAGATCAAAAATAAAAATACAAACAACAACAATAACAACAGAAAACTCTATCATAAGACTTCTAGAGCTTATAAATTAGTTCTGCAAAGTGACAGGATACAAGATCATCAGCACCTATAAATCAATAGCTTTCCTATGCTCCAACAGAAATTCTGCCAAAGAAGAAATCAGGAAATCCATCCCATTCACAATAAGCTCAAAAAGAACAAAATACTTGGGTATGAATTAAACAAAGGAAGTAAAAGATCTCTACAATGAAAACTATCAAAATTGAAGAAAGAAACTGAAGAAGACCCAAGAAGATGGAAAGACATCCCATGTTCTTAGTTAGGCAGAATAAATATAATTAAAATGACCATTCTGCCAAAAGCAAGCTCTGTACCAATTCAATGCAATCACCTTCAAGATATCAATGTCATTCTTCACAGATATGGAAAAATCAGTGTTCAAATTCATTTGGAACAATAAGAAACTCAAAATAGCCAAAGCACTACTAAGCAAAAATAAAACAAATAAAAAATATGAAATGTGAGATATCACAATATCTGTGATGTGAAATTATATTGTAGAGCTATAGAAACAAAAACAGCATAGCACTGTATCATAAATATCAATTAAATAACAGAGGACACCAAGACAATCTCACAAATATTTAGCCATCCAGTATTTGACAAAGGGGGCAAAAATATAGCTTAGAGGAAAGACAACTTGTTCAACAAATCTTGTTAGACATACTGGACAGTCATATGCAGACAACTGAAATTAGACTCTTATATCTATATAAAATTCAAATGGAATGGATCAAAGAACTAGGAATTAAACCAGCAACCATACAATTATGTGAAGAAAAAAAATAGGACTGACCCTCCACCATATTGCTGTAGGAAACTTCTTCTTTAACAAAACTCTCATAATGCAAGAAATAAAATCAAGAATTAATAAGTGGTATGCAATGAAATTGAAAAGCTTCTTCACAGCTAAGGAATTAATCAAATGTCAAGATAGAACCTACAGAATGGGAGAAACTCATGGCTGGCTACCTCTCCAACAAAGGTCTAATATCAAGAATATACAAAGAACTAAAAAACTTAACACCAAAACCACAAATACTTCAATCAATAAGAATGGAGTTAAATAGAAATTTTTCAACAGAGGAAGCTCAAAAGTCCAAAAGATATGTGAGAAAGTAGTCTACATTAGCAATCAGAGAAATGCAAACCAAAACTACCAGAGATTCCAACTCACTTTAGTCAGAATGGCAAAAATGAAGAATACAAACAATAACAGATGCTGGAAGGGTTTGGGGGAGAAAGGAACGCTAACGCACTGCTAATGAGACTGCAAGCTGGTGCAACCACAGTGGAAAGCAGTGAAAGCAGTGTGGAGACTCCTCATACAACTAGAAATGCAACCACCATACGATCCAATTATCACACTCCTGGGCATTTTCCCAGAAGAGCTAGAATCAGCTTATTACAGAGATACAGCCACATCAACTTTTATAGCAGCTCAATTTACAATAGCGAAACTATGGAAATGACTAGATGCCCCTCACTGGAAGAATGGTTCCAAAAACTGTACACATCTGCAAACACACACACACACACAAAATGGAGTTCTACTCAGATATTAGAATGAATGATATCATGGTTTTCGCAGGTAAATGGATGGAAATAGAAAAATTCATGCTGAGTGAATCAAGCCAAACCCAGAGACTTAAGGGTCCAGTGTTTTCTCTCATTTGTGGAAGTGAGAGTGAAACCTAAAATATGTTGAAAGTTAGTCAAGTTTATTTAATTGGCCCACTAAATTTGAAGTAACATTTATTAGGGGGAACTATAGCTATAGTGGGGTGAGAATGGATTAGAAAGGGAAGACAGCAAGGGAAGGAAATGGGAGTGTTCAATATTGTAGAATACACTTGACTCCCATGAGAAGCCAAAATATACCCAGGCAGGCATATAAATCTAGTAATTTCAATTTTTAAATGTATGTGATTTATATCTGTAACTTCGGGGAAATCCAGAAGAGAAATGAAATTGAGGAGTGGGTGAAGGGGATGGGAGATCCTGGACAAGAATCATTTTAAGCTACTCTTAAGTAAATAAACATTATGTATGCATGTATGAATGTGAACCCATGAAATCCTTCAATAAGTAAGAGTATGTTGAACCAATAAAAAAGGAAACCAATCCATCTAATAAAATTATATAGTTAATATAATTCCCACTTCATTCATGTTGTTGTGATTATTAGTATAGCAGATGATATAGTAGACACCTGTTATTTAATGTCAGATCTAGTTCACTGGTGTTCTTTTTATTGTTAGAACTAATACTAAATGCTGACTCCACCATTTCTATATAGGTGGCAATTAGTGTTATAGATATCAAAGCAGACACTAGATATTTATCTTTAAGCTACACCTGTGTTACTAACATCATTGTTATTTATTCCTGGCTCACCCTTTTCTCTAAGAGGGGCTTGAATGTGATCAATTTCACCGACTAGTGATCCTTTTGCCAAGCAATACCCACAACTCACCCAAGTCACTGTAAATTTAAACCTACACATTATGTAGGCCCACCAGAGCCTCAACAATATTCCCACATATAGAACTGGGAAGACTTAAACCCCAAACCAACAATCAGGTCCCAAGGAAGAACAACCAGAGGAGGACCTCAGGTTCCACCTCTGTACATCTACTTATACATCAAAAATATAGAGAAGTCCTAGAACAGAAAATATAAATATAAGCTGGGCATCATGGTTAATGCCATGCCAGTGACTTGGAAGGCTGAGGCAGGAGGATCACATATTCAAAGCCAGCCAGGGGCATAAGCAACCTCAAATTAAAAAATAAAAGGACTGGGGATGTGGCTCAGTTATAGAGTAACCCTGGGTTTAATCCTTAGGATAAATAAAACTTACACATAAAAGATGAAAGCGAATCCACCTCAATTGATGCACAATTCCAAGACCTCTGAAAACATGGGGGACATGTAAATAGATCCCTTCCCAAAATTCACAGTACATAAACAAAGGATCCCATACATATGAAAGTGGATGAAATTCCAGAGAAAGAGTATAAAAACTTATTATTAAAATGTTTAATGAACCAAAAGTAGATCCAAAAATGAATGAAGAGAGGAAATGCAGGAGATGAAAGACTATTTCAATAAAGAAATAGAGATAATTAAAGAAAAATGATCAGAACTCCTAGAAACAAGACACAATCAAATGAAAAAAATCATTTGGAATCATAATTAACGATTAGATTGCATAGAAAATAGAACTTTAGACTTCAAAAACATGGTATATGAACTTGAATACTCAATATGTGATAAACGTAAAAACCATAAAAGACCATGATCAAATACACAACAACTCCAGGACAGCATCAGGAGAACAAAACTGAGAGTCACTGGGATAAAAGAGAACATGTTGATATAGGCCAAAGGCATTAAGAACATCTTCAATGATATAGTAACAGAACAATTGCCTCACATTAGTAATGAGAGAGATATCCATATAATTAAACACATATACTACCCCAAATAGAAAAGATCTGTCCAGAACCTTTCCAAGACACATCATAATCAAAATTCCTAGCATAGAAAACGAGGAAAGAATATTAAAAGCTGCAAGTGAAAAATGTCAGGTCACATTAAGAGCAAATAAAAAAAACTGACTTCTGAATTCTCAACTCAGACCCCAAAAACAAGAAGGGCATTGAATGCAAAGAATGAGATATTTCAAGCTTTAAAAGGGGCTGGAGTGGTGGCTCAGCATTCTTGGAACTTGCCTTGCATGCACAGGGACCGGGTTCAAACCCCAGCACCACGTACACAACAAAGTGTTGGATCAATGAAACTACATGAAAAACTAGATGGGGTTGATTCTCTCTTTTTCTCTCTCTCTCTCACTGTACCTCTCTCTTAAAAAAAAAAAAGAAAGGTAATAGTTGCCAACCATGATTGCTATATCCAGCCAGCTCATCCTTTAGTAAAAACCTTCCATAGAAAAATAGCCCAAAAGAATTGAAGATCACTAATCTATCACTACAAAGAATATTCAATGATATACTGCACACAGCACAACCACAGAATAAACCAAAGCTACCAAATAGGTTAAGGTAACTACATGAACGACCAACTAAATGAAAAGATAGAATTAAGTATATCAAACAAACCAAAATGGAAGGAAACTGCATATATACATCCATAATGGTACTGTAAATGGCCTCATCTCTCACTTATAAGACACTGGTCAATAGAATGCACCAAAAACCAAGATCCAACTATATGTTACAAGAGAATGATCTCATAAGCAAACTACTGATAGAGTGAAGTAAAGGATGGAACAAATATTCCATGCAAATACAATCTGAAATTCAGCAGAAGTAGCTATTTCATATATGACAAAGCAGATTTGAAGCAAAAATTAATGAGAAGACGCAAGGGGTACTACATACTGGTAATGGGAACAATCCAAGGAGAAGATATATCATGAATATATATGCTCCAAATGTCAGTGTACTTAATCACATAAAAATATTTTTTGATATTAAATCCTATGCAAACCCCTATAGAATAATCTCGGATGATTTCAACATACCTTTTTCACCAATATATAGGGCATTCAAACATAAAATCAGTGAAGATACTTTCAACCTAAATAGTACTATAAATCAAATGAAACTAATAGGTATCTACAGAAGATTTTACCCCAAAAAAGCTGAATTTACCTTCTCAGCAGCTCTTAGAACTTTTTCCAAAATAGACCAAATTCTAGATCACAAGGTAAGTATTAGCAAATATCAAAAACTTATATAATCCAATGCTTCCAATTAGATCATAATTCAATGAAACAAGAAAAATAATAGAAATCACATTAACATGTGGAGAGTGAACACTATTCTTTGTTTTAAGAGAGAAGGACAGTGAGAGAGAAAAAGAGAGAAAAATTCAGTTTTATATAGTTTTTCATGTGGTTTTCCATATTCTTTTAAATGAAGAATGAATCATAGAAAAAATATGAGAAGATATCAAAAAGTTCTTAGAAACAAATGATAATAGAGTTATAATTTAACAAATTCTTGGGAGAGGATGAAAGCAGTTCTAAGAGGAAAATTTATAGCATTGAGTGCCTACATTTAAAAAATAGAGAGATCTCAAATATATAAGTTGATGCTCCACCTGAAGTCTTTAGAAAAGGAAAATAAAATAATTAAAAATCAGTAGAAGATAGGAAATAATTAAGAACCAAAGTTAATGAAACTGAGCGTTAAAAAAGCAGGGCAGAGGATCAAAGGAAAAATTAGTTCTCCAAAAAGATAAATAAGATTGATAAACCCCTAATCAAACTATACAAATGAATGAGAGAAAAGACCCAAAATAGAGAAAATTACAGATGAGAAATAAAATAGAGATATCATCACAGAAATTTCTGAAATCCAAAGAATCATTAAAAACTCACTTGAAAAATTTATACTTGAATAAATTGGAAAATCTTGAAGACACTGACAAATTTCTAGACATATATGACCACCCAAATTGAAAGATACAGAAAATCTAAACAGATCAATATCAAAAATGAAATTGAAAAAGCAGTGAAAAACTTTCCAACAAAACAATACTAAGAAGAAGATGGATTCTTATCTGTCTTTTACCAGACCCTTAAAGAATTTACAACAGTCTTTCTCAAATTATTCTATGAAATTGGAAGGGAGGGGACACTCCCAAATACATAATGTGAAGCCAGTTATAATCCTGTTACCCAGACCAGACAGACAAGTCAAGAAAGAATGCTACAGATATTGATCTGATGAACATGGATGTTAAAATCCTTTTATTTTAATGGTTACTTTAAAAGATACATGGCCTAAGATTATACAAAGGCATGGAGTTTAACTTGTTCTAATTCAGTCTCCACTTTTCCACAGAATCTTTAATGTTAGCACAGCACAAATAATAAAATAATGCATCATGATCAAGTGGGGTTTATTTCAGGGATGCAAGTTTTGTTTCAACACATGGAAATCAAATTTACCACCAAATAGAATTAGGATTTTATCAAAGGACTTTTCTACATATGATCATCACAATATATGTAGAAAAAAAGCTTTGATAAAATCTAGCAGCAGTTCAGATAAAAAATGCTACAGAAATTAGAGACAGAAGGAGGTTACCTCAACATTATAAAGATTATCTATGACAAATCCAAAACCAACATCATACTTAATGCAGAAAAACTGAAAGCATTTTCCCCCAAATCAGGAAAAAGACAAGAAGTCCACTCCTATCACTCCTATTCAAAATAGTTCTTAAAATATCCAGAGCAATCAGGCAAGAGAAGGAAATTAAAGGGATACAAATAGGGAAAGAAGAAGGTAAATTATCTCTTAGGATGGCATGATCTTTTATCTAAAAGACACTCCTCACAAAAACTTTACCAGATGACTACTAGAACTGATAAATGAATTCAGCTAAGCAGCAGGATACAAAATCAACATTCACAAATCTTACCTATATCCCAAAGGGGTTCTGCTGAGAAAAAAAAATAGGAAAACTATCTCATTTATAATATTAAAAAAAACTTGGCAACTAATCCAATAAAGAAGGCAGAAAATCTCCACAATGAAAACTAAGGATCTCTGAAGAAATAAACTGAAGACCTTAGAAGATGGAAAGATCTCCTATGCTCTTGCATAGGCAGAATTAGAATGGTCAAATAACCATACTACCAAAGACAATGTACAGATTCAATGTAATTCTCATGAAAATATGAAAGACATCCTTTACAGAACTAGAAAAAGCAATCCTTAAATTCATTAAGAAGAATAAGAGACTCAGGACAGTGAAAGCAAACATGAGAAAAAGAACAATGAAAGAGGCATCACAGTAAACTGATTTCAAATTATACTAAAGAGCTATAGGAAAAAAAATCACGAAATTGACAACAAGAAAGACACGAGGACCGACGGAATGGGATAGAAGACAGAGAAAAGCCCCATATTTGCAATCATCTGATATTTGACAAAGGTGCCAAAAATATATATTGGAGAAAAGATAAGGTTTTTTAACAAATGATGGTAGATAGCCACATGTAGAAGAATGAAACCAGATCCGTTTCACCCTGTATAAAATTAAAATCAAAGTGGATCAAATACTTGGGAATTAGAACAGAAATTTTACAACTGATAGAAGAAAACATAGGACCAAACCTCCAACATATTGGTGTAGCTACTCATTTCCTTAGCAAGAACCATAACACTCAAGAAATAAAACCAAAATTCTACATGTGAGACAGCATCAAATTAAAAAGCTTCTGCACAAAGGTAATGATTAAGAGCATGAAAACAGAGGCTACAGCACGGGAGAGACTCTTTGCTAGTTACTTCTCTGATGGGAGTAGTATCCAGAATATATAAAGAACTCAAAAAATGACATCAAGACAATGAACACAACAACAAAACCAAATAATACCATACATAAAAGGGAAGAAGAGCTAATCAGACACTTCTCAAAAGAAGAGTCGCAAATGGTGAGAAAATATATATGAAAGAACATTCATAATCTTTAACAGTAAAAGAAATGCAAATCAAAGCTACATGAAGATTTCATACTCCAGTCCGAAGTGCAATTATCAAGAATATAAATGAGGAATTTCTGAGGGGGTGTGGGGAAAATGTATGCACACACATTTTCGGTAGGACTGAAAATTAGAACAACCACTCTGGAAAGCAATACGGAGATTCCTTAAAAAACTGAGAATGAAACAAGCATATGAACCACTATTCCACTCCTTGGTGTTTATCCAAAAGATAAAATCAGCATAGCATAGAAATAAAGCCATATCAATATGTATAACAGCATACTTCACAAAAACCAAGTATGGAACCAGCTCTGATACCTGTCAACAGATGAATGGATTAAGAACATGTGATCTATATATATACACAATGGAGTTTTACTCAGGTATAAAGAAGAATGTAATTATGGCATTAGCTGGTAAATATATGGAACTGGAAAACATGCAAAATGAAATAAGCCTTATTCAGAAAACCAAGGGTTGAACATTTCCCCTCATTTGTGGAGGCTAGAGAAAAATAAAGGAAAGACGGTAGGGGGATCAGATAGCACAAAAATCTAGGGAAGATCAGTGGAATAGAAGAAAATTGAGAGGGAAGGAGGAAGGATGGGAAAGGCGAGGAAATGCAGAATGAATTTAACAAAATCATGATATGCATATATATACATATTATATAGGGAATTCCACCTTTTAGCATATGTAGAAAGCACCCATCAAAAATGATGTCATTCCTCCATGAACTACCATTTAATGCATGAGTTCTTCTGGGGGAAACTGCAATAGGTAAAACCCAAGGTGGTTATCCATGATCTGGCTTTTCCCCTCGATAACAAAGTTTATATCCATTGATTGATAATGTTTTGATAATGTTTCCCCCTCAACTGTATTTCTATATTCTTCTAATAAAAAAAATGAGTAAATAAGCAAAAGGAAGATCAAGAGATTAGAGAAGAGTAGGGGGCAGCAGGAGAAAGGGGAGGGAAAATCAGAGAATGAGGACTGAAATGGAGGAAATCAAATTCCATTGCACCTATAATTTTGTCAAAATGAACCCAACTTCTATGTATAATGCTCTAATAAGGAAATGATTAAGAAAAGATTTTGAACACTTTCACCACAAATAAATGATAAATGAGGAGGTAGTTTTATTTAACTTGACTTAAACATTATGAAATGTATACATGTTAAAAAATAAAAATAAAAGATTAAAGGAATATGGGTTCCCGAACCATTCAATAATCAAAGAACAGTATGGTCCCTTGTGGAGTAACCTAGATTATTATGTGAAAAAAATTATAACAAATATAAAAGTGCTGAGATATAGAAATGAAGGTGAAAAATGTAGGTGACCGAAAGAAAGAATAGACAAATCTAATATGAAAACATACAATAGCAGAAGTGGCAGCTGGAGGAGAGTCATCATTGTGTGTAAAAGTATGAACAGTTCTAACATTAAAAAAGAAAATAACTGAATATGCAATAATCACTAAATCAACAATTATAAGGAAAAGTGAACAAAAATTACAATGTAATTACTAAACTCAATGTTCAGAAAAAAGAATAAAGCGTAGCAGTTATTCATAAATGCGAAGGTTCCAAATTCTCCAGTTAAAACACAGACATCTTTGGATTATGTTTAAAACACACAGTTGTTTTATATTTAAAAGAAATATTTAAAATAAAAACAACAAGAGAAAAGAAAAGGCAAACACCCTGGTGGGCACGGTGGCACAGGTCTGTGATCCTGAGGTTCAGAAGGCTGAGGCAGAAGGATAGCAAGTTCAAAGCCAGCCTCAGCAACTTAGCGGGGCCCTAAGCAACTTGGAAGGACTCTGTATCAAAATAAAAAATAGAAAAAGGGCTGGGATGTGGCTCAGTGGCTAAGTGCCTCTGAGTTCAATACACAGTACAAAACTAATGCAAATAAAAAAGTAAGATGAGACAAGGTGGAGGTTTGGGTTCAAAGAATATGAAAGTGGAGGACATTTAATGATAAAATTTCTAATTTATGAAAAAGATAAAACATTTATAAAACTGTGTGTCAAATAAAACTATCAAAATGCAAGAAAAACTTGATTAAAATGGAGTATGAGAACAAAATATATATCCTCCTATCGTGGACACATGTAATTTGCAACAAATGGTGCAGATAAGTAAGCAATGCATACAAAAATCAATAACCTTTAACACAAATACGCACGTGTGCACATGCGTACATAACCTTACATCCGTTAACTGGAGAATACATGAAACACTTTAAAAATATAATCATAATCAGTCCAGAATACAATGAAATAAAAAGAATAACCAAAGCTTCTTAGTTCATTAGATATTGAAAAATAGGCCCCTAGATAATCCATTAATTGAAGATTAAATCAATAAAAAAGTTGCAAAATACCTTGAAGTCATTGGAAAGATAATACTTCATACTCTTCATACTCTTGACCTACAAGACAGAATAAAAACTGTGCTTAGAAATTATGTGGCATTTAATTCGTAATATTGAAGAAAAAAGACAAAAATGAAAAAAAATAACTATACTTAAAAGGAAGAAGACTAACTTGAAAATACTTGATGAAATTAGTAAAGAGTTTAAATTAATGAAGCAGAAAATGAAGTTCTAGAAAAATTCAGAGTTTTTTTTAAAGTTGAATTAAATAGTTAAAATTCTTGTTATTACACACACACACACACACACACACACACACACACCTACACACACAAATAAGAGAAAGGAAACAGTCACAACAAAGATGGGATGAAAGTAGTACTTATGACTCTATGGTAAGTAAGACATTTTAAACTTTGAAGAAATCAATGATTTTCTTATAAAAATGTAAATTGTCAACATTAAAAATTCCCAGAAGTAGAGAATTTCAATTGATTAATTAACATCAAACACTAGTCATCTTGAGAAGGTTACATAGAGCTCTCAGTAGAAGAATGACAGGGCTACTACTTGAATTCCTCTGGCTTTGGGATTTAAAGAAGGTCTGCTACAGCCATCTGTCTGCAAATAAATAGCACCCTGCTTAACTGATGATGAGAAAACCACTAACTCCAGGATTCTCACTAGAGCCAATAGTGCAGCACTTCAAGGGAAATCCTACTGAAGCAAATAAGCAAACGCAAATCTAAGTGCCAGTAGAAACAGGCTATTATAATCCTTTTCCTTGTGATTTACTTATATTTACCTGAAATTAAGGGGCTATTCAATTGCTGATACCAGTCTACATTGGCTTAACTTTAAAAGGACTTAATCTGATGCTGTTGGGAGATAATTTTTATCATCTCATGAAACAAACTGACCTTTAGTTTGTACTGGCTAGATAAAAGTTTTTTAATATTTCTCTGCTCCATGCCCAGTCTTCAGATGATTAAAGCTTTAGGTCATTTATTGAAATAAATGTACTCTAAATTCTACTATTCATTATTGAAAAGGTGTAATCAAGCACAGAATGAAAAAATTTAAACCTGTATTAATAGATTAGTACTTCATTCTAAAAACAAGCAAAAATTTTCTAGGAACCTAACTTAAAGAAGACATTAAGTGCCCCCTCTAACTCTCCAAGCTGTCATTACAATAATAGTAGTTCAACACTAAAACTGAAGAAAGTATGTGGTCTTCACTACCTGTTTAATAATGGTATAAACAAAGTAAACAAATTTTATTAATAAACACTATACAAAAATTGCAGCTCACACATTCATGGATATTTAACAGTGATCTTTTTTTTCCCCATAGCTTATATCCTAACAGTGTTGATTGAATTGTCCAATTCAATTTTTGTATATACTTACTAATAATTATTTCCACTATTTAAAACATATTCCATTTATCACAGCCATCCATATTTTTATGTGCCAACCAGTTAGCATTAATATTTTTTGTGACATGAACATCAGAAAACCCAAACCAAAATAGTTAAAAAGAAATAGGATGAAAATAAAGCTTGGTGTTTCAGGGCCTTGAATACTGGCTTAATTAAATGGAGACACCCAGAGAAATACCCTAAAATTATCTTACAAAACAATTTATTTGATGTATGCATGTATGAAACTAAAGCAATGAATTCCTTCATTATGTAAGATGATATTGAACCAATAAATAAAAAAGAGAAAGAAAAAATAATTTAAATGTGTATCCTTGGGAAATCTTTACTATCATAATTTTAATCATTTTGTTTATTATTTTCAAATGAGAAATCTCTGTATCCTGAGTAAGTTTAGAGAGGGTCATATCTATCAGAATACATTTTTGCATACATTATATCAACTTTTTTAAAGTTTGTGATTGTTTGGTACTTGAAATATATCTAAATTGTGTTGTGATAGGGTACATTCTTATGTTCATGGAGTCAGGTGTAAAACTTTTCTCTTTCTCTCCCAGGTTTGACTTACTGACATGTTCAGTTCAAATCGGGATTGATTAAAGTACTACAGGCTGTAGTGTTTTTCAACAGACCATTGAACATAAAGAATTGGAATTCAGAAAGGAGAATCTGTCCAGATACATAGATTGGACATTGTTAGCTTAGGTATATTGAAGTAGTCAGTAGGAATAGGAACTAAATTTGAGAGTATATATAGTGATATTTTTCTTTTTACTTTTCTACATTGTTTACAGCAATCATGTTTAATTAGGAAATAAATAGTACACATTTTAATTTTAAAATATTTTGTTCTTAAAATATTATATTTATTTATTTAATAGTGATTTACAGATATACATTAATCTAAAATTTACTGTGGAACATTCATATATGCACATAGGATAGCTTGGCAAAGTTCATTCCATTGCTGCTCCCTTTTCTAGTTATCCCTCCTGCCCTGCTCTCTTTATCCCCTTCCCCTACTCCACTATTCTCTCTTCTATTGTCATGGACTCCACCTTGCTCCTCCCTTTTAAACTTTATTTTGCTCTAGCTTTCATATATGAGAGAAAATGTTAGACCCTTAACTTTCTGAGTCTGCTTCATTTCACTTAGCATCATGGTCTCCAGTTCTAGCTATTTACCAGCAAATGCTAGCCATAATTTCATTAAAATAAAAAAATATAAATAATTAGAGGAAAGACCAGCATAGCAAAGGAAAGGGAACAGGGGAGGGGGATAGTGGAAAGAAGGGAAAAGGGAAATACTAGAGACTGAATTGGACCAAAGTATGTTCCATATAAGATTATGTCAAAATGAACCTGAATATTATGTCTAACTATATTACACTGATAAATAAAAGCATACTATATTTCATTTAAATACTCAAATTTAAAAGCAATTTTCAATCATTTTCATAGTGATCTTTTTTCCCCCCATAGCTTATAACCTAAGTATGCGAATAAGAGTGGAAATAGCTGCTAACTCTTTAAACTCATGTTGGTAGCTATATCTAAAAAATATCGGTGGTGCTTTCTTTTCACGTAAGTTGGTATAATATGAGTATGATAAATCACTTTTTATTTGCCCACTTATACAGTTATGAAAGACTTTTTGTGTATGACTTGGTTGACATATACTTTTGGTTTGAATTATTGTTGTTGGTTTTCACAGTGGCAATATGATGACCAAGGTAACAATTAGATCAATCACTGAAATGGTCACGAACTAGACACACTTTCTGGTCCATTTACTCTGTGCACTGCCCTTTTGGCTACATACAGAGATTGGATACATCGCCATCAGTATAAAAAATTGTTTGCTACATGAAATTTAGAAAGTTGTCATTCTTTCCAAAATAAAGACTATTCATTTCAGAGGAATTTTTTTTAACAGCACATAAAATTTTTTTTCTGGAAAGTTAACCACTCTCTGGAAATGAAATAGCTCTTCTCAGTGACATATTTTCTTAGTGCATGCCAGAAATCTCCTGCTGAGCTTTGGGCCAGAGGATAGCTTGTTCTTTTCTTTCTGTTCTATTCTTTTCTTTCTATACAGAGTCTTGCTATCTTGCTATGCTGTCCAGACTGATATGAAACCCTAAGTTTAAATGATCCTCTTGCCTCAGCCTCCCAGGACCCTGTGACTGTAGGTGTATACCACTTTACCTAGCTAGCATACTCTTTGCATTAGTTGGTGTTTTAAATGTGCTATTTTAGTATTCAGAAATGATATTTTAGCAAATATTTGACTTCTGTATGAAAAATTAAGAGCATGATAATGATTCAATGAATATGGAATGAGTAGTTTATTTGAAAAGTTCAGATGAGGTAACTGATCAACAATAATAGCCATTTTTCATTGAAAGTAGAAAATTTTTCTATTGTGTTTTAAAAATAATGAAAAACACAATATATGAAGTATAGTGCTAGGCATTTGGAGAATTAAAAACAATGAACAAGAAAATTATCATTTTGGGGGATTCATTACAGAATAATATAAAGATAGTTTGTGATTACCAAAGACTGAGCGAAATTGTGGCTCATGCACTTAGCTGTTTGAAATGGGATTAGCTATTTAACATCTTATCCTCAATTTTATTATGTACAAAATGGCAGTAAAATGCTTATGTTACATATTTGTGAAGCTTATTAAATGATAATATATTTCCAATGCCTAGTGTGTGGTTTGATGTGGATAATAAGCGTGGAGATTTCTGGCATGACTTTGCTCCAGGCTGTGTGGCATATCCTGCTTGCTACAAGTTCACACTCAGCTACTGCTTCTCTTATACTGCCCTGGATACAGCTGTCCTTTGTGAATAGTCTCTGCTAATGCCAATCCTATCATTGTGAGAAGGAGCATGGCTCTTCTCTGGTATATTATTTTTAAATGTTATTGGAGGCAGCCATCAGTATCTACTATCTGCAAATCCACTCCAAAATTTCTACAGGATTAATTTTCTAGGGCGCTCTCATCTACCTCCCAAATGTCAAGGGTATTATATCCTCATCCAAAGTCCTTTTGAAAACGTACTGCTGAGCGTCTGGGCCAAGTGGCTTCTGACTTCAGTGATAATTCTCTTTTGTTGCTTTTGCTTACTTCCCTTATACAAAAGGAAGGACATTTAATGAACATCTACAAAATTAAATACTCAATCACTTGCAAAGTAAAAATTGCACCACAGACCTCCTCTCCAAAGGAGAGAGTATGCCCTAAAGAGATTTAACATTTTTTTTGTCTCCTGAAACTTTCTTTTCCCTAAAGGCAAAACTTAATTATAACTTTAAAATCTAAAATTTCTCAAACATGTATGAAAAGTATTAAAATCTAGTTAGCTTGGGAAACCCATTGCAACACAGAATTTGGAAAAGGGATCAGTGTTTAAGTTTCTAATAGACCAAATATTAAACATTTTCTATCAGGCCCTATAGTCCAGTGACAGATATTATGATCTTCCTACAGAACAGGTCATGATTTTCAGATTGAAACTTAAAAATCGCTCAAGATCAAGCTGTTTACTGATGGAGTTTTTTGGATCTTCCAGATAAAGGATCATGTCATCAGCAAAAAGAGAGAGTTTGACTTCCTCTCTTCCTATTGTTATCCCTTTGATTTCTTTCTCTTGCCTAATTGCTCCAGCTACAGTCTCAAGAACAATATTGAATAAAAGTGGTGAGAGCGGACAGCCTTGTCTTGTTCCCGATTTTAGTGGAAATACTTTCAGCTTTTCTCTGTTTAGTATTATAATAGCTGAGGGTTTAGCATATATAGCCTTTACATAGTTCAGAAATGATCCTTTGAACCCTATCTTATCTAGAGTTTTGAGCATAAAAGGGTGCTGGATTTTATCAAAGGCCTTTTCTGCATCCAATGAGATGATCATATGGTTTTTGTCCTTGATTCTGTTTAAGCGGTGAATTACCATAATTGTTTGGCATATGTTGAACCAGCCCTGCATTTCTGGGATAAAGCCCACTTAATCATGATGGATTATCTTCTTTGTAAGTTTTTAAATATGGTTTGCTAGTAGTTCATTTAGAATTTTTGCATCCAAGTTCATCAGGGATATTGCTCTGTACTTATAAACAGATTTAGCAAAGTGACAGGATACAAGATCAACATGCACAAATCAATAGCTTTCCTATACACTAATAATAATAGGACTGATGGAGAAATCAGGAAATCAGTCCCATTCAAATTATTAAAAAAATTGGGAATTAATCTTACAAAGGAAATGAAAGATCTCTACAATGAAAATGAGCAGTGGCTCAGCG